>VWZD01008641.1:50944-117090 GCA_013396695.1 Sakesphorus luctuosus
AAAACAGCCTGGAGCTGGAAGAAGTTGTTCAAGAACATCATGGAGTACTGCATAGTGGAGCTTACCAGACTTTAACTCCTTGCAGTAAGACAGCAAACCTGGCTGTTTCTGTCCTTCTTACAAAATAGAAGGTAGACAAAACAGCCAGTTGCTGCCTTCTTAAGTGTTTAAATCAAGGCAAACTTAAGAGGTGTGTAGATTCAATGCAGAGCAAAAGGCATCATGACAATAAAATCCAGCCCTCATAAAGTGAAAGCTCATTATAAAAGTAGCCCATATGAAAGTCAGGGTTAATTGAGACAATGAGAGCTTCAGAAAAAAAGTGGCAAAATGCTAATAACTTTGAGAGTGCTAAAAACAAGATAAGTTCAGTTTAAAGAGCTTCAGTACCTCTATCCCAGGCAAAATAAAGATAAGGAAATCTGTTAAATCTGAGTCTCTACACGTTTATTATGTTTTCAAAGACGTTTTGAGATCCTTCAGTGTCTTCTGTTTTCTGTTCTCTTTTTTGTTGCCTCATAAGCTACATCACACAGTAAAAACTCTAGATTTCTTATGGACAAGGGGGGTTCCAGATATTTGTTGAGGTTAAGAACTGGTTTTGCATGGATTTGGCCTAGAGAAAAGTGTTCAAGAGAGCAGAATTTAAATGGCTTAGAATCCCCAAAGCAAAGATAATCAAAGGCTGAGAAAATCTTGGCGTTTAAATACAGAGTTGAAAAAAATCCAGGGAGAGACCTCAGGCACATCACAGTGTCTTCCTCTCTCCATTCTCCAGCTGTAAAATAGAGATAACTTTTCTCCTCTAACTCTCGAGGAGGTTAGAGCATAAATTCATTAACACTTGCAAAGCATTCAGATGTTGTGTTAAAATCTGAGAGTAAAATAGAAAACTTCTGCTCATGAATGAAGGCCTTATAAATTGTTATATAGATAAGTCTTGATCTCTTTTATATTTCCCATTGAAATTTGAACTTAATTATGGAAAAGAATGCAATGATAGAAAATGGGTTCTTGGAGAACTAAAGCTGAGGATCATTAATATCTCTAAGGGTGGGAATGACTAATAACCTCTTAATATTTGCAGTCTCGGCTCCCATCCCCATTCATATTCATATTACTTCTGCCTTTTCCCTTGCCCTTCTATTTCCATTACTTATTATGGGTAGTAAGACAACATTTCTATGTAATATACTAGTGTGTTATTTAAATGAAACTGTCTGAAATTTACTCTTGTTATAATAAGGAAAGATAAGCAATGAAATCTTGACCTCACTGAGATAAATGGGATTTTTCTGACAATCTCAATAGGACCAGGACTTCATGTGGAAATCAATATTAATACCTTAGAACTCTTGACAGCCTTGGTAGATCTTTGAGTGAAAGTGCATTGACTTTGCCCTTTCCTAACAAGGAAGGATGCTTTCATAATCCTTTGTTAAAGGGTTTATTTTCTACTCAATAGAAATTATTGGTATCCAGGACCACTATTCATTCAGCAGGAGAGTGGGCTAATACACACTTGTAGTCTGATTCCCTTAGTACTCAAGTCATAAATGAAGGTAATTTTGAGATGACTTTTGGTCTCTACCCTTTTATGGTTGAATGAGTGTTCATAGGAAAATTGTAGAATATATTAAGTACAAGGAATAATATCTGACTGGAAGAAAACATCTCAATTTAGCCATGAAAGGTCTGCTTATAGCTTATTAAATAATTCTTTAAGGGCTCATAGTTTTTTTTTATCTTGTCCAAAGTGCTGGTACATAAAATAATGTGACAGTCTGTATGATATAAACAAAATCTACCATAAAGACTAGGTATTTGCATCAGATATTTACAAGGTCAATAGGCAAGAGAGAAGACGTACAACATTGAGATAGNAATATATTTCAAGCAGTGACTTATAAACAAGTCAATTGTTGTTTACCATGGGAACCTTCTCAGGTACAAGGAGCTGAATCTGTTCTCCATATCACGAGGAGTAAGCAGATTATTTTTCTGTATTTGATGGAGGTTCCTTTTCCAGTCACTGTTAGTTAGGAAAATTATTCAAAGACAGACATTCTTTCAACTGGTCAGAAATTAAATGTTTTCAATGTTTGGGCACCCGTGGGATTAATTTGGAGAAAACAGAACTCTCAGAGTTTTGACTGATACAAATTAAAAAGAAATATATATACATTTTGATAAAAGACTTCACAAAATAAGAATTATATCAGGAATTTTCATAATTGCAAAAAAAGTGATTACATTTTCAGAAGAGATTTTTTTTTATAGTACACTTGCTGTTACAAATATGCCGCTCAATTTGATCTTTTCAGCACTGTAGACATACCTAGGGCTTTGACTGTTATTCTTTAGAAATGCTCCAGTTGTAGAACACACTTGACACCTTACTGAATTCTTCTCAGTGTTTTGCAAGCTTTTTCCTGATTTCAATGTAAAACTATTTTTTTAATATAGTTACATGACAAATTGTGTGCCTTTTATTTACATCTAACATTGTAAGCATATGAGAGTATGATCAGCTTTATATAAATATGTCAATTTAATGTTTGTTTGTTGATGAGAGCTCCAATGAAAATATTGGTTTAGTTCTGTTTGGATTTGTTTGTTTTTTCTTAAAGGTTGGGATAACCCTTTGACTTCCCATTATTTAGATTAATTTAAGAGAATAGAATTTCCCAACTTTTTTTTTTATTTCTTTCTTTTTCCTTTATTTTTAACATAAGTGCATCATTAAGTTCCTAGTAGCTTGGGGGACCTGCTTTGCCAATACTGATGACTATAAAATGAAATAGATCCTCTCAATGAAAACATATAAAGAAAATTCAAGGGGTACCAAAGAAAATTTTTAATTTATTCATTAGAAAGGTATAGGTGTAAGATTTGCCCCTGCCGATGAAGGCCTGAGATCCCAACACCATTTGGACTGATTTCCCGTGATTAAGTTTTGTAGGGCTTGCTCATAAGTACCAGACAACCACAGAAAAACTCAAAATCAATTATTACATTCAAATCAGAGCACCTATGCCCAGAAACTGACTCTGTAAATGCCCAGACATATTTTGATCTGGGGACAAAGCAGGTGCCCAGGTTCTGTAATAACACAGTAACACCCTGTTATACTGTAAAAAACAGTCACTGGTTTGGTGTACCAAAAATTTATTGGTATCTCACCTATCATTTTGGAGTTTTGCTGTAAGGTATTCAGTGTTTATTAACCACTCTGCTTGGCTAACAGTTGCTATTATCCTACTCTTCTGTCGTTCACCTGTGATTTATTTAATTGATCTTGATAAGAAGATAACTAATGATGACTAAAAGGAAAATATAGTAACTCCTAAAGAGGCACAAAGAACATATGCACTAGAATATTTGTGTTAAGCTTTCAATATTTTGTGAATTGATAAGCAAATCCAGAATGGTGGCCCACTCCAAGAAGGACTAGAAGAGACACCATGGCACTACAAGACTCAGTCCCACCTTGTAAAGTGAGGTACCAATCAAAACCGCATGGCAGTATGTAGCTCATATCTTGAACTGTTTTAAAATGCAAATCAGTATTTTAATTAGCATCCTCAGCTGCTGAGAAGTCACCTTCTCTCCCAGCTAATTGATCAGCCTAAGGATCTTGCTTCTGTCTTTCTGTCCTCTCCATGGCATACTCCACCTTGTCTATTTAATTTGTATGTCTATCATGACTTGGTAACTATGACACCTTTCAGAAGCACTCCCCAAGATAACAATGATGGCTTGTAGTGCTGGTAAGCACAGCTAAGAGATCTAAACTGCTCCATGTCCTTCTTGCTAAAGCTAGGTTACCTGTCAGCTGAGAGATGCTAGAGAGGAAAACACCTACTCTAAGTTTCCTGAGAACTTCTCTGTCATATTACAGCTGAGAGTCACGAGGAAAAACATATTGGCAGTAGTTAAAGCAGGAAACTGCTTCTGCCTGTCCCTTTCTCTCTCCTATCCCTACAGGGAGTTCAGTTTTCTTTGGTGAACATACAAGCCAACAAAGAGTTCTGACACAGTCCAGCCAGAGCTATGATCTAGGTGTGCCAGAAAATAGGTCTGGAGAGTACAAGAAAGCTTAGTACAGTCACACGCTCACACAGATGAAGTCATCTGTGGAAACTGTTCACATCTACAGCATGTGCCAGGTAGGAGGGGAGAGCAGTAAGAAGTATAGAAAGACATTGACATCAGCCTCATACTTTTTACTGTTGATGGAGAACAGTTTGGGCCATCCCAAACTGCAGGAATAGCAGAAGGAAGGGATTAGCAAGGGTATAAAGTCTGTTAACACAAAATAAAATTAATCCTGGCAAAGAAGCATGAATTTGCGCTTCCATCCTCAAACTCAGTGACATTTGAGCTCTCTACAGCAGACATTGTCTGAGAAACACTGGGTCACCTCAGTATTCTTTACAGAAGATAGCTTAAAGCCAGTGAAGGATTCATTTGTTTCAACTAATATTTGCAAAGGACTATAAAAAGGCAACTAAGGTACTTGTCAGTGAGGGAGCACTTACAGATATTGTACAGTGGTGGGACAGTCACTTGCAATTTTTAAATTTCATTTAGACAGCTTAGAGCAGAGGGCATTCAGAGCAGAGAATAGGCATGTTTGAATTTATTGCAAGAAAATAAAATATACATCTGTGAGGCACAGGCACAGCACAATGACAGCACACAGATGCCCAGTGCTGGTCCTGTTTTACTTCCTATTTGGTCAGCTAAAGCCAGCACTCATCCCTAGACAATTCAGCAATTTTGTCTTGCAACATTGGGGTACTGACTTGACCTATTTAACATTACAAAATAAATGTAAACTGTATCTTTAGGAAATCATACTATTTGCTATTGACAAAGATCAAAGCATGACTTCTAGGTCACGTGTGAGAACCTCTAAATGAAACCTTAACCAGTTAAGAAGAGCAGGAGCAAGCTGCTATTATATTGCTTAAAATGAGTAAACAAGAGCAACTTCTTGCTATTTCATATTGTTTTTAACAAGCAACCCTTTGAAACAATATTTTACCTGAAAAGGTGAGACAACCATGTATCATTAAGAGCATTACTTTATGTAGTCAGAAAGAGCACCAAATAGATCAAAGATGTGGCTCTTTATTGATTAGTCCTCAGTGTGTGTTTAATCAGCAACTGGCCTATTCCAGGTGGACTGAGTTTAGTAAATTAACACAGACATTCATCTGTTCTTGGAAATAACAGTTGGAGATTAGGAAGTTCTCTAACTCAAGTGCAGTGTTTTTAAAGTGAATTCACATGACCATTGTTTAAATTATCAGCAAGCATATGTGCCAGCTAACGACTAATGAACAAGCAAACAAAAATGTTTTGTATTATGTTATTATACTCTTATTGCATTATGTTATTATACCCTTAACCTTGATGGTCACCTTAGTCTTTTCTTATAGCTATTGTCTTTAGCTGATGAAACCAAAGCATACCTTCAGCTGAACTTATTAGGCTCTGTATTTCTGTTTCTATGTTGTTTCAGTTATTGTTGCTGCATAAGAAGACCAAGAAGTGACTGCAAAAGTTCAAAGAGAAAAAGGAAGAAAAAAAATTGAGAAAAAGTCAATCTGAGTCCCTTTTAAAGATCTGTTAAGAAGGTGTTTTCCATGCTCATGTGTTTTGAAGACAGGTCCAGCCTCTATTTTCAAAGGCGACATAGCAATGATCACCCAGGTTTCATAAGTCTGTGTTACAATTCTGATACCAGAAAGTGACTTTTAACTACTCTGGCCATCAGCAAGGCAGTGCAGTCTGTATGTCTGTAAAATATCTATGTTCAGAGTACAGACAGGCACTTTCACACAAAGAACAGAAAAGCTCATTGTCCACATGATAGAGTACTCAGGACTCGTGTTCCAGGAATCAGCTTTCCATTGCTACATGGCATCAACCCAAAGGCATCAGGGCAGTAGGCTCAAGGCCAGACTGACATAGCACCCTGAGCTGTGTACACTGCTCATCTGTAGATGCTTGGCTCTCCCTTTGTGTTTGCTAAGCTTGTACTCACCACCCTCCATGAAATAAGTCTGGACTTGACAAGGGTCACACCTACATTTATTTCATTAGTCAAGCTTTAACAGGTGCTCTTATGATGGTAAGGGAGATCATGGATGGCACAACCCCTCTTTTTCCCATTGAGGTTAAAAATGCAATTTATGAGAGTTCAAGGGCAGGGCCCTTACATCCCCAAACCCATTTTGCCTGCTCCAAGCCATCCTGCATGATCTCAGCTGGTGCAGTCACACAAATGAACTGCATTAATATCACGTCTTTGCTATCAGCTGAATACTGTTTATATTGCAACTGCACGTAGTTGCAACTGGGACGTTATTTTGTTTTCCAAACTCCACAGAAGAGTTTCCTTTTGTAGTCTTTCTTCCTATCTTTTTAATGGAAAGTGCCTCAAACAAGAAGAAAGTTTTTGACTCGAAAGGTTCATTTTAGTAAGCTGTTGGAATTTCATATTCCAGTGGATCAGGCAGGGTCTTTGTGACTTTGATTGTCCTTGAGGAGTCAGAATTGGGGGATTGAGGGGGGTTGAATATAAATGAGGCCAAAATGTAATCTTTATTTCAGAATTTGTTTGGTACTTTGGAGACAAGAGTATTCTTTAAGTTCCCTAGGGAGTTTCAAGCCTCAACGCATATTACTGCTACAGCAGTCCATTCACCAGCGAGTTCCTGGAGGATATGGCAACAACTGCTTAAATAAGGAAACACCAGCCAAACACTCCAATGCCTCCTGGCTTTGCCCACAACTTAATCAAGTCAGTGTGGGCTAATTTTTTGCTTTGATAGGGATATCTATACAAGGTCCCAGCTCAAGAACTGATACCACTCCTACCCTTGCCACAATTACACCAGGGAAGGGTGCTTGAATGTTTCATAGCCTGACAAATGTCTGCACAGGTGGGCAGTATTATGCCTGTTTTGCAGTTCAGGAGCTAGGAACAGACTGTATGGACTGAATACAGGACAGAAAATCTGAAACTGAGCAGGGATTCAACCCCTCATTCTAAACTCATGTTTGTGTTTTGAAGGGAACTTTTTTCTTGCATGGCTGGATAGGAACCTGGAATACCCTACTTCAGACAAAAAAATCCAAGAAAGTGATGATAAAAACATCCCCTAACAAGATACTTATACCCTTTTTGACAAAATCTTTTCTCAAGGAAAGAGTACTACCTGGCTGTTATTCAGAGAAGAAAATCAAAGGGACAGACCCTGTTTGTTTTCAGGAAATACTAAATGTAATGTAATCACTCCTAGGGCAATGTTTTGGCTCAGGGCTTAAGAAGATGAGAACCAGAAACTTTGATATTGAAAAGACAATCCTTCAACTCACATAAAATAGCCAGTTGAATTTGCATCTGTCAAGGTGACAGCACTATTAATAATATAGGCAGCATTTCATTTGAAAATCAAAAGAACTGTGGATGTATGATTAGCAAAATACCTGTAAATCCTGTTTGAATAGAGGAGGGAGCTATGTTTTGTCTTATAAATCAGGATCTTAGTTGCTGTGGTAATGTTCCTTGTATAACTTGTCTACATAAACGAAACTCAATCCCTTTTGTCTCAAGCCACAGAGGATTATAGAATAATGAAAAACAAAACTAAACCAAAGGAATCCAGTCAATTGAAGCCTTACAATAAAAATTGTAAGTAAAAGTTACACAAAAAGGTTACACAAACAGATTTACTCTTTTTGTTGTTTTCATTTCAGTAAGGAAAACAAACTTTGGAAATACTTTACAACTGGAAAACAATGCCATTGATGTTAAAACAATCATGAGCAGCTGTGTCTATCTCCTGCACCTGTCTCTGGTGACTTGGGTAGATATCTTAGAGAAAAAACATAGAGGTGCTGACTAACAGCTGATGGAGAACGTGGCTGGAGATGGTGATGAACAGAGGCTGGGGTGGAGTATCATAAGATTATTGGGCAGATTTGAGACCAGATAATAGTCCAATCTAATAGTAATCGATTATAGTAGTAATTTCATTTCTTTTAGAACTACAAGGCAGTTGAAATTCATCTATGCTTAGTACTCTGTAAAGAGCAAAACAGAGACTTTCAAAGTTTACTAAATAGCCCTACACCATGGCCAAAGTTTTACTGCTTTATCACCACATGCAAAGTGTTGCACAAACAGATTGAGCCAGAACATAATAAAGCAACAAGTCTGGACTGAGTGGAGCTGCCACCCTAGAGTAAACAACTATGGTCTAATAATCAAATATTATGAAGCCCTGGGAACAGTTTTTGGAAGACATATCATTGCACTTTTTCCAAGTTGAAGCTATTGGCTGTGGCACGGCACTAGTTCAGGGCTCTCAGGGAAATCCATCTGCTTCCTGATGCTTGTCTTTCTAGCTGGAGAGGGGCCAAAAAAAGCAACAGCAAGTGGACAAATGTCAGGATTGTGTAATCAATGACCTTTTTTTTCCCTCTTCAGCAAAGAACTAGAGAAATTAATATAATGTGTGGAAGCCATGAGAGAATGTCTTATTCCTCTAGATTTATCTGTGTCTTACTAATGTAGAATTTCATAGACCATGTCTAACCATAGATCTATGCTGACATGTAACTGAATCTTTAAAAGAAAAGGAAAATCCCTCTACTGCACCCCTCTGTAAAACACAAAATTTCCTGTCCTCACGGTGCTTACCCAGACTGTCTGTGATACACTGATCTGAATTTGCTATTAATCATTATCTCTCCACCTAATTATCTACCTCTCTGACTAATTGTATCTAAGAGGCCAGTAAATACAAGGTAGAGAAGCTTGTATCTATTTATCTCATATTTGCACCTGACAAGTAGTTTAAATATGGACTCCTCCCATGGCTGAGCTGACACAGCATAACATGCTTTGTCATAGGAACTGGATCAAGGAATTAGTTCCCTTCAGACTATGTTATCCGTGCTTTTCCAGCCTTAGGATGCAAAATTCTCTTCGTATCCCTTGATTCTGGGATCGTCTGGTGGCTCTTTCTGATGGCTCATGCAGATTTCCCAAGAGGAGCTGTATACACAGGCAGTGCTTGAGCCCATATCTGAGGAGTTGTCACCCATTTCCAGGTGGACTTCAGACTGTGAAATTGTAGTCTGCAACTTAGAGGCAACTTTAGCTGCCTCACAGAGAACAGAAAAGTGGAAGCTGAAAAGTTTAGGCATTCCTTCTCTTCTCCCCAGTCATTTAAATTGGAATACATATGGCAGAGACCTCTGAAGCTGTGTATTACCCAAACTCTGAGGAATGGAGGAAATTAGTATGCAGCAACATCTCACTGAGAACCGCAGAGATACCGGCAATGGACCCAAAAGGACAAGAGGAACTATCAAGCAGAATTGCATTTATACTTGATTGTAAAACCAACCCCATATCCCTAGGTCTAACAAGGACTGGCTTGTTTGGCTGCTTGTTGATGGTGGAGGTGGATGGCATTTCTGAGCTTGCTGTATGGAGCCTTTTTTCATCTATTTTTTGAGGCAGTTGCAGGAAGTATAAGCTACAGGCAAAAGTCTTAGGGGGAAAATATTTGTTGAAAACATTTTCTATAAGTTTACAACATTGTTTAAAATTTATATGATGAGTAAGGAGAGACTTAGATAAATGCTAAAGCTGCATTATCAAAATGTTTATAGGTAAACATATTAATGAAAATGCTGTGAAATGAAGAACCACTGGTGTTTTTTTAACATAGAAAAGATGTTAATAATCACCCCTGCCTCAACCCACTGCCAAAATGCTTCAAGGCTCAAAGCTGCACATAACTCTGAGGTCCACAACTCATCCCATTTGTCCTTGCTTCCAGACTGCCAAAGTACAGGTCAGTTCATGGTCAACAGTACTGGAGGCAGCTGACACATCCAAAAGAATCAGAAACAAACACCTGATCTTCATCCATCATTGACAAAGGATTATCAGCCAACACAAATATGTGCTGTGACTTCTGTATCAAGTGGTTTGTAAACAACTGTGTATTACAGACAGGATTTTAAGAGAGTTCAGTGTTGCCCCATCCAGGAAAAAAAGATGACCAACATTAAGCAGAGCACCAATGTGTGCTGACATGAACTTATGCAAATTCCGTGCTCGTAACATATGGAGAGTAGGATTATCTGGTCATCTACGGAAGGATCTGAGATCTGACAAAAGTACTTATGACCAATTTTCTACAGACAAGAGATATTTAAAGAAAAAGCTAAGATAAAATTGATGCACGTCATTGTGTGGAAGAGTGTCTGCTTTAAAACGGATTTATTAGGCACTTGCTGTGTCAAACAAGTTCAGAAACACTAAGTTTCAGACTCTCAAATTGGCTGTCTTGTAAAGAATTTTCATATGGCACAATAAATCCACAGATCACTCAGAGTTCATGTCATTCCTGACTTAAAGGGTAATCTCTGGGTTATTCAGTCCAAAGAGGGCTATTTTAATTTCTACAAAAGGGAAGGGCTATTCTTTGTACAGGGACAAGGAGGCAGTTCTCTCTGTGTATGATTCTTCTCTAACATCAGGGTCCTGGAAAATAATATTCCCTGGACTGGTAACCCTAATTCCCCCCTCACACCATACTGTCCTCAGTCCCTTCTGTCCTAGGTCTCAAATGCCTCAGTCCTTCCTGCCTAAAAACTCCTCCAAACACCTTCTGTGTTGAGTGTCCCCTCCCCTACTGTCCCTTTCCAAGGTGTCTGCTGTTCCAAAACATCTTTCTTCCATATCAAAACCACTCATCTTCCTCACTGTCTCTCCTTGCTTAGATTTACTTCATCTCTGACCATTATTTTCCCATATCTTTCACTAACCCGATCTCACTGTTCTGCCAGACTTGGTTCTTGCAATTCTCAAACATCAAGACTAGAGAAATAAGGCCTTCCTAATCCTTTTTGAGCCCCAACCCTCCTTTCCCTGCTGTCACCATTCTTCTCCAAACCTTTCATCAAGTATTTCCCTAGACCTTAAATTCCCCTTCTATTCCCAATTCCCATTTCCTCTTCTGCAGCCCTTGCACTCCACACTCTCAGCTCAGTATTCCTAGCCTAGTTCCCACCTCTTGAGTGGTGCTGTTCATTTATGATCCATTTATTACTCCCCTAATGACTGTCAAGAGACAGTACTACCTTCTCATCAATGCTTGCCTCCAGCAGAGCCATTTCCCTTAGGTTGTCTTTAAAAAAATCTCTTTGGAGGTCCTGGGCACACACTTGGAGCTGGCTGGCATTGGCTCCATCAAACATAAGGGAAGCTTCCAGCATCTTCTCATAGAAGCCACCTCTGTAGCCACCCTGCTACCAAAAACTTGCCATGCAAACCCAGCACAAAGGTACTTATCCAAGAAGTATGAGCATTAAGTTTCCTTTTCATCTCCAGCCAGCAGGAATTCCAACCCATTTCTCCTCCTGTTGTGGTATTAAGTAGACACTGAATAAAGTGAATAAACATTCCTGGAAATGGTAAAGAGAATCAAGAAATCTTTCTCCCCCTGGTGATATTTATTATAGCTGCTTCATTTTCAGAATTGAGTCCCCTATTGTGCCTTCTTTTTTGTTATTCCTCTTTTTTCTGTGGCTTATTCCAACCTGAACTTAAGAAGATGCAACAAAATATACAGAAAAACCTACATCTGAAGAGTTGTGATGCTCAACCAAGAAATAAAAAGCTTGACTCTGAGCTTTCTCAGACTAACCAAGGTAGACTCACAGACAAAATTTCCCAGTTTTTCTGAGTATAAGAAAAGCTATCATATCATAGTATGGAGAAATTAAAACATTCTGATTCCCTTTCATAACTATGTTTTTCAAGCAGCACACTCTTCTGCATGTTTGCCATTAATGTGCTGAGAATATATTTCAATTTAAAGAGAAACTTAGGAAGAAATTCCTGTTTCTGAAACCTGATCAAATGTTGAACCAGCTGTTGAACTTCTCACAGTGGGGCAATTTGAGATGGGCTGAAGAGAACTGAATTCTTATAATAGTAATGTTAAACATCAAACAAAGAGGCCCCTGGTGAGTTTCGGTATTTCTATTGGGATAGCTGCAGCTGAACAGCGGACTTGGGGTTCATAATTATACTCAGCTACATCCAAGTTTCTCCACAACTTCCTCAATCCCAAGGTCTTTTGCTTATCTGACCTTGTTTTTATTTTTTTTTCTATCAATCCTCTAAAATTTCTTGCAGATTATTTTCAGAAACACATGTTGTGGAAGTGGTTTTCTGTATTTGTTCTCCATGCTTGGAAAGAAGACAGTGGTTCAATGACCTAAGAAGGCTTTATGGGAGGGATTGTAAGTTGTTGTCACAGTAATTTACTAATTTCTGATGAATATTGATGCTGCCTTCTCCCAAAAGCAAGAAACTCATGATGACATGAGCAAAAAAAACATTCCGCCTGAAGGAAAAAAGGAGACTCCCCCTACCACAACACTTTTTTTGTAGCACAGAGAGAGTATTCACAGAATTTTATGAGTTAGAAGGAACCCACAAAGATCATCAAGTCCAACTCCTAAGTGAATGGTACATGTGGTGATTGAACCCACAACCGTTGGCATTATTAGCATGATCTTCCAACAAATTGAGCCAGCACACTCCTCACCAGTCATTGTGCTGACTCTGTCTATTACCCTCTGTTAGGGGGGCACATGAGAACAGTACAATTTCCTCTCCAGGTGCCCAAGGTGCTGGGATTCCCCCATGTCCTCAGGCTGAGACCTATAGCCTTTCTATGTAGAGCTATTCCAAATAGGATGTGATTTTGACAGCTGGACTGACAACTGTGCATTGGGAAGTGACTGTTATGTACAAGCCATCATGCAAATGGTGACAAAGAGCTATCAGACAACCACTACCATTGATCCCTGTATTTACATTTCTTCCAGTTTACACAATATTTTAACTGTGAAATATTATGTAAATGCATACTTTCTAGTGGGAAAAAATATTATCTTTCTCATTTTTATTCCATGTACTAGAATGACTTTCCTATAATTTTTTCTTACAACTCCAAGCCTTGCAGTAGTAATTTCAAAGTTGAATAACAGAAAATAATAGACCAAATTCATTCCAACCAGCACATCCACATTAGGAAACTTACCTCTGGGGCAAATTTAGCTCTCCAATTTAAAGTTTTAAACTGGCAGTTGCAAAACAGAGCTTTTAGAGCAGCCCCCATAATGTCTAGCAAAATTCTGAAATAAAACTGCAAGTCTTTAAAAATCTGTTTTGCCTAAATGACACTTTTCAATGAGGTAATTGTTTTTGAGACTAAAAGCAACAATGTGAGTAAAGAAATATTTCTCTGAGATATGTCACTGGAGTCCCCTTTTCTTAATCTGCTTAAAACCTAAAGAAAACTATTAAATGGAACCTCCCTGAAACAGAAACTAAATCATCTCAGCAACAGTTATCATTCACCACTGTATTACTTTCCAAAGCAAATAAATAAGGAAATATCTATCAGAGCCATGGTGAGCTGCAAAGAAATTTTCCATTTTTTACCTCCCCAGACAGGATTCTGGTGCTTTTCTAACAAAAGTTAAATTAAATATTCTATAAATCTCTGCAAAAGATGTTTTTTTTCATTTCAATACAAGGAACATATCTACAGTACTACTCATGAGAATAAGCCCTCTTTGCAGTGACCACTTCAGATCATACTCAAATCATTCACCTTTTGTTTCTAATTCAGGGAATGCTGTCCCAGAGCTGCCCTGAGCACCTGCCTAGCTGATTCCCATGTAAGCGGTAGTCTGACTGAAAGGGCTTCTTTCAAAGATGTTCCATGGCTCATCAAAAACTTCTACACAAATTGCAGTCTTATTCAGAGGGACTCGTCCTCTTGCTGCCATTCATCTGAGTTGAGCAGAGCTTTAGGGTCAGAGGAACCCAAGGGTGATCAACACCAACCATTTAGCGGGTGAGCAAGTTTGGTCACTTCAAACCATGTCTGTGCTTTGCCAGACAGAGTATTCAAAGACAACCAACAGAACTGAAAAACTAAAGCTGACTTGTCTATCAGCCACCTATTTTACTACATGGAAACCTAAGGTCTGTCCTGATCTATTGGTTATTTGCACTGACCAATGCGCTGTGAGGCTTATGTGGTGCCAAGTGCTCCTCTGTAAATTAAAGTTTTCCTTGTATCAGTTCTAGAGAATGGTCTCCTATTTTGTGTTAGTGGCAGCCAGAGACTCAGCCAGCAGCATGCCAAAATAGGAGGCAAGAATAGGAAAGCTGGAGACAGAGTATCATCATGAACTGAGTGTGTTGCTGGGTGCAAAGCATGACCACACATGCAAAATGCTGATTCTGTCCAAACTCATAAAGCCTGACTTTAAGCTGATTTAGCTCCCTCTTTTCTGCTCCTTGTTGAGTCATCACAAGGCTTTCTTGTTCAGGATTAAATCTAATCCTTCTGTGACATCACCCTTTACACTGACTAATGTATAAAGTGAGGGCTGGACACTAGTCACAATAGCTCCCACAGATTTGTAAATCACAGCATACTGGTCTTTCCAGCCTGAGTTATAAAGTTCCTGCTCTCTTTTTCTATTTTCTGCACATCATCTTGATGTAATTTGTTCTACTTTGGTATTTTTTACAAATAGTATGTAACAGAGCTTGACATTTGTAAAAAACACAATTGGTATTTTCTACAAAATACTTGTATTTTGGCTATAACCCCTAAGCTTAAAAAAAAATAAAAACCAGAAGTTTTTTTCATATATGGTGAGACTCATCTACTTTAATTCTGACATACACAAGTCTATCAATTTATGTAAAGGCCTGACTTCATGTTACTTTTATTCTTCCTCTTTTCATGCTTTCATTGCTCATTTTTTCATTTTACACCTCTACTTTTTCTTCAATTGCTTCCATTTCTCCACAAATCCTCTTGCTTCAAGATTCTTTCATTCCTCTCTTTTGGCTCCAGCATATATTTCCTTCTTTCCCTTTGGTCACCTCCATTTTCCTCTTCTGCTTTGATTTAGCTGCTCCCTTAGCTCCCTTATTATCTCTGTTTGTCACATTCCATCTCCTACTTTTTCTGGTCTTTCCTTTCTCCTTCTCTCCAAGAATCTTCTTCCCCTTTTTCTTCCTTCCTCCATTCTGATCTGCTCTTCTGTGTAACAGTTTTCCTCTCTGATGTCTTCCCACTCTCATTGCTCTCATTCCCCCATTCCAAACCGACTCTTCTAAGCCCCTATGTCTCTTACTGTTTCTAGCAGTTCCTGCTCTACTACTTGGATTTTCTTGGGTTTTTTGATGGCTTAATTTCTTCTTCCTTTCTTCCCATTCTATAAATGATTGCCCAGTGTTACAGGTTTTACTAATTCTGTGTGAGACCAAAGAATAAAATTACCTGTCCTCTGGATTGCAGATATTCAAAACCCCTGAAAGGTTATTTTGCATGGTGTCACAGCTCTTTGGCTTCACTAGGCCATCACTAAAATAAAATTTTGAGTTTAGGTGGAAGGATAGTCTTTCCTTCTTTCTGGTCTTCGTCTCAGAAGGGACCTTTCTCTGTAATCTCCCTGTGCACTCAGGTTTTCTTTGGAGGGAGTGCTGATTGTGCTCCAAATGGTCCTTCAGTCCAGACAATAGACTAGGACTACATCAACTCACTTGAACACACAGACACAGCAGGACTCTCCAGTTCACAGAGGAAGGTAGGCTCACCTGCAGACCTCATATAAGTTGTGCTTTGATTTTCTCTGCGATGTACAGTTAATTCAGCTTGTTTCCCAACACGCTGGCTATGTACTAGGCAGTGTACAGGAAACAGGGGACTTCATAGTTCTTGCTTTAATGTATTCAAGTGTTAAAAAGTCAGTTATCTGAAGAGTAGGGAAAGGAGAAGCAAGAGATACTACAGGTTATATGTGTCTGGATTTGAGCAGTTTTCTGTTTTGAATGGGCCAAACAAGTTAAGAAGCAACTCTGTCAATCCTGGAAAGACTAGAAGGCTTCAAAGCCAGAAACTCTAGAGCAAAATTGGCTTTGCATTCAGACTGCTGTAGGAAACAATGCAGTAATAGAGGGATTTCAGCTTCTAGGCCACTCTGCACTTTCTTCCTCCCTTTGGAAGCTCTAACTGCTCTACTATTTTACAGAATCAGTCTTCCATCACTGGGGAAAACATTCTTGATTTCCTTTGCTGTAACCTTTGTAAGAAAGAGCAGAGTCCCAATCACAACCACCATTAGGAGCTGTTGTCTGTCCCATGTTTCAGTGTTCTCAGGCAGCAAAGAGAACTGAACTTCTTTCTTAAGTTCTATGCTAGGTCATTGTAATCTGCAGGAGTAAACTGATTCTTAAAAAATCCAAAACCAACCAACCAAACAGAAAACCAACCAACCAACCAAACACAAAAAACCCACAAACAAACAAACAAACATAACAAAAATCCATACCAGTTTGGTGCCACAATATAGGTTTAAGGCTCTTTTCTTAAGCCAGTTATGTATATCACCCAGAAGAAATAGTACATAGGTAGACATAGATGCCCTGTCATATTTAGGGTCCTAAAATCCCACTTATTTTGGTATGAATCTAACATGAATTGGAAAGGGCCCAGTCTGCCCAATTTTTAACAATCCCACATCCACTACAGTCAAATAGATGCAGGTAAGTAATTCTGCTATAACAATGGGGAAAGGGAGGACTTAAAGGATAAGGCTAAAGTCCTAGAGGTAAAATTTTCCAGTCGGTGGGACAGGATGAATTCAACCTATCCAGGGTAAAACCCATGAAAGAAGAATTGCTGTTCAAAGAAAGAATCAAAGAGGAGTCTCAGGCTAGAAAAGAGTGATAGACAGATGACATGGCAAAACTTATTGCTTTCATATTACATAAAAGAACAAGGTAACATTAGAAGAGGACAAACCGAAGGACATGCCAAGCTATAGATCCTGCACTAGCAATCAGTAAGAAGACTTTCTTCTCCAGACAGTCTTCTATCTTCTACCCTGTCAGGTCTTGGCACAGAGATTGCAAACACAAGGGATCTATAATGGCCAGGGTTGATGAGATTCCAGACTGGAGACAGCAGCCGGAGGAGTGATCTCTAAATTGTTTAAGTGACACTGGATACTTCTTAACTGAAAGATTTCAGCACCCCTAAAACACAGTATCACCACTTCAAACTACAAAACCTCTCAAAGCTTAACAGCCAGCTGGCAGCTCTGAGCACATAGTTCTAAAGAGACAGAGTCCTTCCCAACAGCAACCAGCAAACCTAGGAGAAAGGCAGCCAAGAAAGCTTGGAAGCAGTGTGTTGATGATCACATATTACTCTCAAGTATCTTAGGTAGATGCCTGTTCTGCACCTTTCAATAGCAGCTGAGACAGTCCTGGAAGACAGAGTCATTTGTTTGAACAAGAGAATAAGCACGTTCCTTTTGCTACTGTTTTTTCACTCAAATTATCCCTCAACCTGCTGGCACTATTTGCCTACTGCAGCCCAGGGCCTGCTTTGCTTCAAGGACACATAATTGGCTCATGATTACTTATTATCTATAAAGACACCCAAGTATTTTTCTGCCAAGCTGCTTTCCAGTTGACCTCAAGTCTGCTGGTATTCGGGGTTATTTCTTCACAGAATCACAGAATATTCTGAGTTGGAAGAGACCCACAGGGATTATCAAATCCAACTCTTAGCTCTGCACAGGACATCCCCCAGACTCACACCATGTGTCTGAGATCATTGTTCAAATGCTTCTTGAACTCTGTCAGGCTTGGTGCTGTGACCCCTTCCCTGGGGAGCCTGTTCCAGTGCCCAATCATCCTCTGGATGAAGAACCTTTTTCTAACATATGTCCAGGTGATCTAATGACCAGGACCATGTGCAGGACTTGACATTTGCCTCTTCCTGAAGTTTGCTAGGCTCCTGTTGGCCCATTTCTCTACTGTGACAATGTCACACTGGTTGGCAGAACCTCCGCCAGGTCTATCAGCCACTCCTCCCAGTTTTGTATCATCTGTGAACTTGCTGAGGATGTAGTCTTCAGCCAGATCCTTAATGAAAGGAATAAAAGATAGTGGCCCCAGCACTGACCAATAGTTTGCCTTATGTTTGTTTCATACCCTGGCCCCTCTTAAAAACGTTTTGTTGATCTGTATGACTTCTATTAAACTTAATGTAAATCATGTGTATAAAACTCTATATTACTCTGATTCTTCAGTTACTCTTCTCTGGTTTTCAAAGAAGTACACAGAATTTCAGCTGGAAAATTCTGGCTGATTTTAATGGGAGTCATGTGTTTTAATTCAGAGAGCACACCAGAAGCTTTGTGAATGTTACTTTCTTAAAGTGCCTTAGATCAAACTTAATCTTTTGCTAAGATACCTTTAAGTAGTCTGAAAACAGATTTGCCAAAATAAATTGCAACTCACTGTATTGATTTTATTATTGAAATTTTACTGGATTTTACCCGAATTTCTAGTGTAAATACATTTAACAGTGCTCAGCAAGTTCCTTTTTGCAGTACTTCAAAACAAGCCCTGATCTATGCCTAGGTCTCCCGAGTATGGTGATAATACAACTGATAAAGTAATAGCAGTACTGGAGCAAATTCATTTGGAGTTACATCACTTTAAATTACTTTAAAATCTACTGCTGTTCCTCAGCATGTCTTTCTTGAAGAGTTATTTGGACTTTCACTCAATTAACTCAGCATCCCCTGAAGTGAATAAGCCTCCAGATGGTCTCTACTTTGAGGCAGCTAAGATATTTTTACTGGGAGGGGGATGCAATTTCTTCCAGACTGCATCTGTGAGACATTTAGGAAGTTATATTGGTGCTCACAAAATAACGATGCCTGTCCTGAAAAATCATCCTGCTCTTTTATGACAGTCTGTTTTAATTGGCTGCCTACCTAGTATATCTGTCTTCTCAGCCCACACTTTTGCCTGAGCTGGGCTGAGATGTCAAAAATGGAAGAAGAAAGTGAATTATTTAAACCATCACGTAAAAAAGCACCCAATTCTCTTGTTATTACACTGATTTTACATTGGCTTATAAAGTTTACCTTTTTTTATTGACAATATTGTGAGATGCCAAACAGACATTAGCAGATTTTTTTTAATTTAAAGACGGATCTGCATTCTGATATTTGGATTTAACACCAAGTCTTCTTGGACCTTAGTATATTTGAATTCATGGTAAAGCCAATGCTACATCACAAAGTCTGGGTCCTAATCAGAACTCTTGGTGTCTCTGAAACTGCAAACTCAGGAACTATTGAGAAGTTTGCTCATGGTTTTCTACACAGTCTTCTGAACCAAGCTGTCAACAATTTTTTGTAATTGAAAACAGTCTCCAATATGTTTTCATCCTTTATTTTATTTTGTTTTATTGAGATTGACAGAATTGCTAAAAAATCCTGAAATCCACTCCAGCAGCATTTGGCATATTTTAAAATATTACATGAATACAACATGATACAATTTCCTACAAAAGAGTTAAATTTCCACTGATATTTATAAGTGTCAGATAAATTCTTGAAAATGTATGTGTAAAACTCTAGTAATTCTTTCTGGGCTTCTGCCAAAACTTCAAAATCCATTTTTGTTACATGAACGCAAATGACAAAATTATTGTTTGAATAATTTAAAATTTAAAGTTTTGGGTTGTATATTTCAAAATGTGAGCTGTTTCAGTTATGATTGACAACAGAGAACCAAGAAGCAAAAATGCTTTTAACAAGTTGCCAGTTAAATAATATTCCTTTTTAAAGTATCTAAGTTTACCAGTCAATCCAACCTCCATTTCAGAGAATTATCATTTTAGCATCATCTTGATACTAATGGAAAGAATTACAAGAGGTGTCTTTAATACTCTAGTTGATAATTTAGAATGTTTGTCAACCTCAGTTATAGTCACAGTGATTTGCACTGAAGCTTACTCTAAATTTATATCAAATAACCTTATTTCTGTGTTCTTTCATTTTTCTTTTTTTTTTTTTCCTTTACTCAGCTGCTTGCTCTGAGTTGTACTCAGGTTTCTTACCCTTGTTCACAGACTCTTTTAAGAACTGTACTTTTGCCTGACTGTCCTGTAAATGTTATTGTGGCTGCCTTCTGGTATATGAAGGAGATGTACACGTCTGTTAGGACAGAGGATTTTGTTTGAAAGTAGAAGTTTCATCATCAATGTGAAGAGTAGCATACAGATTTCTTTCACTTTTCTAATTGTAATGATCCCATGATTGTTAATATGAGAATCACGGTGGCTAAGTTGAAAATACACCTCCCTGCTGAAAATACACCTCTTTACTGGCTTTCTTGGCTAATCTCAACACAGAAAGACATTAAAAGCTTGAGTTTTCCTAGAGATGCAATTCAATCTCATTTTTCAGTTGCATAGCTTTGTCTCCCACACTGCAATTTTCCTAGGTAATAATATCACCCTCGCTTTGAAAAGGAGAGAAATTTTTATGTGTCAGAGCCTAGAAAAGACAATTCTTTGAAAGCTCAAATTTTCTCACATAAATACTTCAGTCATCAGATTTTCTATGCCATTTACTGCAGCCTACTATTATTAAACTTTACCAATGAGTATGAAGAACATGACACGTTAACAAAACAGTTATATAAACAGTACAGATGTTTCCAATTAATTAACTGGTCAAAGACATCCACTCACAAGCCCTGCTAAAATATTCTCAAGTGAGGGTTGTAGGGTCCCTATCACTGATATAAAATTCTTCCTGCCATATCGCTTGTGACCATAATTTTTGCTGTAGTTTTCTGGGTGCATAATTGCTATATGATGATACTTACATGATAGCAGCAGGACCCAGTCTTCTCAGAGTCTGTGAGTCAGGGAAGATCTACTGAACTGTAAGTCTCCGAGTGCATTTTGAGCACCTACCATATTACCTAGGATAGATGTAGGTGAATTTTATTTGTGTCTATCTCATTAATATACACTCCTAAAGGAGAGAGGGAGATCAGAACCTCCTACCCAACATTAAGCTTTCTTACACCCAACATAATTGAAACGCAGCACTGGATTCACTGAAAAGCATTTTCTGGTACTGCAGGCAATAAGTTAAAGAAACATCTTCGGCTGGAGAAGTGGAAGTTCAAACCACTACAAACTACTGCCATTGTAAAACTAAAGTCTTCAACTCCCTGGTCTTACACTCTAATTAATGGAGTGAAAAGAAAATTGTTACTGTACTTCCTCTCCCATCCATGTGTAGAAAGGTGTGCATCTCCAGAGCATTTTTGTGTGTATTTCTAGAAAAGGAGAATAAAATTCTAGATTTAGACATGCCCATATCCTTGGCATACCCTGCTGGTTAGTGATGAGTGGCAGTGCACTCAATGCATTAGTGGTTTTGGAAGCCTCTCCACAGCAGTGGAGACTAACAGTAACTTAAGGTATCTAGTCAGGAGGACAAGCACTTTAATGTGAGGTGCTATGGTTCCTTTTGCTTACCTGGACCAATGAATTTGTGGGTGTCCTTTAGGGAAATAAAGAGTTAGGATGCTCACAGAGATCATTGGCAACTCAGCATTCCCACGAGCCAGACCAGTTACCAGAGAAAACATCTTTCCTCACTACTGTGGAATTACTGTTCACTTGTCTCAAATAAGTATACTCTTCTGCCTTTCCACACACTTTGCATTATTCCACACAATTTTACACTGCTTCTCCAGAAGGCAGGAAACTGAAACGTAGAGCTGTGATTCCAGGCATGGATGATAAAACAATGGGCTGTTGATTTCAGACCACTTTTTTCCTTTTTTAATCAGGAGATCTTCAGGGGCAGTGCATCTGTCTTTGGCCAGAAATGGTTTGACACTCCTCACTGTAACCTGATTGGATTCCCATGCCTTTGTAGCCCAGCAATTTGTCGTGAGCAAGTCCAGTGAGATTTGTCCTTTCATGGAAATTTGCAAAATTACTTACTAACTAGTCCCTGTCCCACAGCTGATCTTTGGATGTGATACCAACCATCATCACTGTGTCCTGGAGAGAGGACATGACCCATTACAACAAAATAACAATGGCTATCACCTCATGGACTGGAGTGACAAGCCCTAAATTCTGAGTTTGTGTACTTATGGACAGGAATTTGTGGGATTCCCTTCATGTCCCTCTTTCCCTTTCACCCAAACATTAAGGACTACTGATACGTTTTTCAGGAAGGTACTACATTGAAAAGGAAATAGCCATGTGTTCTTGCAAGAGGATTTTTGAAGAACCACAACATTCATATGGGCTCAGGCAACACAAAACACCTCTCTGAGATATGTATAGAAAGAGCACTCTGAGATCAACATGAGAGGGCAAATATGACAAAGGGTGGGTAACCCCCTCTGCCTGGGATAAACCCTATATGGTGCAGATCCATGGAGGTGGGATCAGTGGATACAACAGCTGATATGCTCCAAGACACACAGACAGTGTGTCAGAGGTTACCTTCCATAGACATTACATTAAAGATTTTTGCCTAGTGGGCCACTGGATGCATTGTGACAAGACAGGTCAAAGATTTCTTGGTCAACAAGCAAACAACCCCAGGATTACTCTGTGTAGAGAATTTACAGAGCACACCCATCCATTCTTATGAGTGGGGAAGTAGTCCTCTTCTGCAAAGTTTTCCTGTACTGACTTGACCAGCAGGACTAATTGGTAAATAGCTGTGCAGTCACTTGGTCGTGAAGGTACTATTTCTTCTATCCTTTTCAAATCTCATTAAAAACAAATACTGAGTTTATTGGTTCATATTTTCATAGCTTAACCACTCCTAGAAGGTGGGAAAACACATTCATTAGGGGAGATACCAGAAAACAACTTAAAAGCAACAACAACAACAAAAACACCAGCCTTAAAATATTTGCACCACTACCACAAGGAAATACTTAATAAAAGCAAGGATGCTCTCCATTCTTGCTTTTTGTGTAAGAACCAAGTAAAATTCATGTCCATTACCCTGCCTTCTCAGAATAAAAATAGAAATTCAGAATAAAAATATGTCCATTGTTTTGGAAATAAAAACACCTTTACTATATCTTTGTAAAGGTCCAGTCTTCCTGAAGGTTTACCTGAAAGTTCCAAGGTTCTCAAAATTACACTGTAACAAGAGAATTTATAAAAACAAAAGACATCAGGGATCTTTTTTGGTTTTCCAAAGAAACCATTAATTCCAGTTAGACTTCTTACTTTACAAACTGAAAAATAAATTTAACCACAGTCATTCAAGGTCATTACATTGAAAAATTACGTTTTCTTGGAAGTGCTTCCAAATGAAATAATAGAAGATATGAGGCTCTTTCCTTGGCCATTTCCAGCCAGTACTCAAAGCAGCCATGCAGTAGCAAAGGAGAGGAAATTTCTTGCAACTTGCTCATTCAAGGCGTTGTTTTATACTGACTACATCCCCAGTGGGATCTGGATGCATCTCAGGGTAGGTTAGTGCAGTGCACCCCACCATGTTCCCTATAGAAACTGCCCCAGATTTGACAGGCAAATCTTCCTCTGTCCACAAAAGGAAGTAGCCAAATGGTAACATGCAGTCACAAAAAAATCCCAGTAGCTGCTGCTGGCAGCTTCTGACACCCTCTGTGTTGCCAGAAGAGCACAAAGGGCTCCAAACAGGGTTGAAGTTGCTGTCTGCAGATTTTATAGCAATGACTGTGGAAAGCAAAACTCCAAAACTAACTTCACATAATTAAATGTCTCTTTCTCTCTCTGTCATTTACTTTAAAAGCCTTTTGGAACGTGGCACCACCCAAGTATTAGTCGTACATCACTATCAAGCTGAGAGCTTGAGTAAACATGAAAAAGTCATAGATAAGCTCATTCTGACTTGTGAAAGCCAAAAGTGAGCTGGGATCTAACAAGGGCTAAATGTGGCAGGTCCTGTGATAAGGAAGAGCTTGTTCTGGGAAGGGCCCTCAGTTTCAGTTTGCTAATTTCCTTTCTCTAGGGCATTGGCAATAACAAGGGCGTAAAAGACCTTTTTCTTTGGAACATGTCTTATGTCTCCACTGATTCAGGCACTTGCAGGGTGTGGATGGAACTTCTACTGTCAGCACTAGCCAACCCTGTTCCCAGTGTTTCAATGTTTTCTGTCACTCTGTATTCCGCATTGCTAGGTAAGGCAACTTGTCATCTCAACTCATATTGACACCAGGGGATATAGAAAAAATTACTAAAAGGAAATGAAGTTGGAAAAGACCTGTCGGTATCCCTGAATACAGTGAGATCACTAATGCCAGGCATTCTAAATCAATGTCAAAATCAGCTGCATTCCTAGTGGTCAAATTCTGGTCTGATTTACACCTACGTTGATCCAGATAAACTGTGAAAGTGAACGGAGGTTCTATGGAGCAGTATCTTGGTAAAGCAGAAACGGAATATACTACTTTGTTTAAATTCATCATGGTTTCAATAGTACAAATGAGTTGGGAAGACCACTTTTTAGGCTTAGGATCTCAATGAAAAAAGTCATCTATAAAGACAAAGGTTTCTTAGGACTCTTACACAGCAACTAAAAATGTAAATAGAGTACTACTAAATTATAACTCTTAGGTAGCATTGCTTGGAGAAGAAATAAAAAAAAGAAAATAATCAAACTCTAATAGAGCAAAAGGGAAAATTAGAATCATCTAGTTTCTATTCTGTATAATAGATTTTTTTTATTTATTTCCACTTGGAAACAAGTTGTGCTTTTGACTTTATAAAACATAAAAATCATATAAAACTCATTTGTGTGAGAGCCAGTGTTTCCCTAGATTCTGCATGGCAACAAACATGATGAACTGAGAGTTACCCACTAGAAGCGACACTGCATCGTAAAATTCAGAAGTCTCACTTTTTTTTCCCATATACAACACAGTACCAGCTTTCACTGCTTGTTTCATCATATTTTTAGTGAGCCAGAAGACTAAATAACAGAATGTCACGCCTGGTATGATGTTTTCAAGAGTAGAAGAATGGGGGGAATGGAGGTCATTGCTACTGGAAAAGAACAACCTACTTCACAGAGGCAAGATAGAAAAGGGAGAACTGGAAACCAACAGCTTCATCCCTGGGTCCCACGCAGCACACAGAGATACTGCCTGTGAATTGACAGTGACTGGAAGTCACCACTGAAGTCAGGATCACTTTTCCAAAGGCTTAAAATGAGTAAGTTAAATCCAGACTAGTGAAGAGGTTCTCTATAGCAGAGGA
The DNA here is from genome assembly GCA_013396695.1 of Sakesphorus luctuosus. NCBI lineage: Eukaryota > Metazoa > Chordata > Aves > Passeriformes > Thamnophilidae > Sakesphorus > Sakesphorus luctuosus. Next base: position 76,192 of record VWZD01008641.1, read on the forward strand.
AGAACAACAGCAGGGTTTCAGAAGGATCTTCTGTCTTGGTGAATTCAAGCTGTGAGAGCACAGTGGTCAGAGGATTCTCCGATTGCATGGCCTGCTTAATCATAAAAAAGGTTCCCTAATCCCTGACTGTTAGACAGAGTTGACAAATATTAGCCTTCCTGCACAAACCAGCCAGATACTGTAGTCTCTTGTATGGCCAGCTGTGTCAGGCAGAACAAGGTATCCATGGGCCAGAAAAAATTTTGCTATGTCTTCCTCTGCCCTACTTGTCTTGGCTTCTGAGGACTGAAATAGCTTATTGTGAACAGAATCAAGTACAGTATTGAGCCACAGGATACAACCACTAGAATTTGCTGTTCACAGTTCATTTTCATCTCCAATTCTCTTTCTGATGCCAAAATTTAGACATAACTAGCTCTGGTTGTGTCCACTCAGCTTAGATTTCTGGTCCCATTGGTGATACCACAGAGGGAGAACAGGTCCAGGAACACTACCCCCAGAAATAAGCTCAGGTACTGTTTGAGAGAGTCCTGGATGGGCCAGTGAAACACATGCCACAGGCTGGGCTAAGACACTGTGGTCAGTCACAGAAGAGCCCCTCAACCCTCATTGCATCAATGATCCTTTTATTGGTATGCTTGTGACCCTTCAGAAGGTCAGAAAAGCAGGACAGACTGCAGGACTCAGCAGTAACTGCGCTGACTTGGGCTGAGCCTCTGATATCTGCCACTAGTAGGTCCTCCTCCATCTTTTCGCTGCAGTGCAGACCAGACTGCCCCACAAAAGTCCTGCATTACTGTGCTCAGAGGAGCTTTGGCTGTGAATGTGATTGACTTTCCGTAAAACAGTCCTAGTCACAATATTTAAGATGTACATGAAAGATAGACAACAAAAAAAATCCTGTTCCAGAGAGTCCAGCAAGGAAGTAACTTTCCAGAGAAAATGGGGCCAATTTCCTAAAGACACCCTCCAAAACATCCTGTCCGAAAAACCACAATGCAGTCACAACACAAGCCTCTACCCAAGTCCATGGGGCAATGGCCAAGTGACGCTGTAAAGTCTGCTTCTGGAGGCAGGAGGTGCTCAGATTTGAAGAATTATACAGACTTTTGATAGATTGCTCAAAATTTTTGAAAATAAATAGTTTAAATCCAACTAAGAAAAAGACACATAAAATATATTTCTCAAGCCCTCTTACCAGTTTTCTTGTTTTGTTCATTCAGAGCTCAGCAGGAAAGATAACCAATTCCCTTAGTATTGCCAACAGTCTCAGGATTTCAGCACCACTAGGGAATGCCAAGACTTCCAGGGTATTTGTGATATTTGAAACAGAACTTTGGTTATGGACACTTGTTTATAGAGTGCTTTCACTCGAAACTCTCAAAATACTGTCCACCACAGAAATCCCTGCTCTGGTACTAACAGAAATCCCTTCACTGGTCCCTGTGTTATCAAAACCTCTAGCAACGCAGCAGCAGCTCTTAATACAGTGGCTCTGTACTTCAGTCTCAGACAAAAAAAGAAAAATAATGTATCTAACTAAATTACATGCAAATGTCAGCTAGGTGAAATATATTTACCCACATGGAATTTGGACAGAGCCCTTGTGTTAACACCCTAGCTCCTGGCCAACGTACCAAAGCACTTCTGAAGGTTAAGAGTGGCCAAGAACTTGGTTTTACAGCTCATCCAAAATCCCATAATGTTTGCATTAACTAATGGATTATATAGTAATTACCCTTTTAACAATGCGTTGTGGGTATACATATTATGATTTTTTTTTTTTTTAGTAATGCTGCCTGCCTTTAAATGGTCTGTCATTCACTGCTCTTGTTTTTTTTCCAATTTTGGGCTGGTTTAGTCCATTTAAAATCTTGCAGGCACTCTTTTTTATTTTTTCTGTGTCTCTTACTGATAAGAAGCATTTCTGCAGGAGTCAGTCATTCTGAGAATAAAATCAAGACAGACAGATCAGGCAATTTTTCAGTGATTTAAGGGAAATGCAGATTTTGCACTCTGGTCTGCAAAAGTTCACTGCAATTCAAGGACAGTCTGTGTAACCTGCTCATAGCAGATTTCAGCAAGTCACTTGTATCTCTTTTTCTTGCTCTCATCTTTGTTTTGTTGTTGTTGTTGGGTTTGGGGTTTTGTTGTTGTTTTTTTTCTTTTGTATGTGTGTGTGTTGTTGTTGTAAGGCAAGTACAGGTGAAAAAAAATGTGAGCAGCAGAATTTATTATATCCTATTAAATACCGAGGGATAGTAACTATAAAACTTCAATGCAAGACTGACACCATCTGGCTACTACTGAGTTTGCAGGACTTATATTTGTGTGAAATACTGCTTATATCTGGAAAACCACAGGATTTTGTCTTGGTGATCCCCAGCGAACAGTCAGCAGTATCTCTGTGCACCCCATAGAAGCTGGAAAAGCTGAGAGTTCCTCAGCAGCAGACACCCTCCTTCCATCACTGCTCTCAGGGCAGGTGCAGGGATTTTTTCACATCAAGCCATCATCTAGCACAAGCAATTTCTAGTAAAAACTGATTTGGATTTTTTTTTATATCAGCAGGGTGAACCTCTAGCGTTTGTGTTATCTTCTTGGGAGCATGCAAGCAAATAAGGTGAGAGACAAGAGTGTTCTTTGACAAACTGTGTTTCTCACAGTAAGTCCCTGAAGGCTTAAGCCCATGCACTTGAACAATGTACTGAAGTCTATGAAATTGCTCGTGTTCTTAAACTGAAATGACTGGATAAGCACCTCCAAACAACAGCTTGAAAAACAAATTTAACTAAATGCAACCTATTATTTATCCAACTTGTGTACTGAGCTTGGATTCACAACCTATGAACTTCATTCCCTCAGTCAGGAAAGAAAAAAAGATAATGATCAAAATTACACTTCAGTGGAATACTAGATGACAAGAAATAATTTCTCACATCTCTAAATGCTTTTCCCCAGATGCTTGCAGCTGACTTATTTGCATTTATTTGGAGAAGAATTGCTCCTTCTTTGCACCTTCCAGGAAAGGAGTAAAGCTAGCTGCTCTCTTGAGCTCACTGAGTCAGAATGAGTCAGACCACAAGGATGGGAGAGGGTCCCTGGCACAGAACTTCTCTATTCAGAGGCTTTGAGGAAGAAAAGAGTTTCAAGCCACACATGGAGCTCCCTTCACAGAGCTTTTGCCGTGATGTCACAACTGTAGCATGTTTTCCCACTCAGATCAGAGCAGGGGGAAATTGAATCAAGAACTTACTGCCTGAGGTGAATATTTGCATTTTTGAGGGAGAGGTAGAATTATGTAATAAAAAGGAGTACGACACAAAGAAATCATCATTACAATTACACAGAGAAACACTTCAAAGATATTAAAAGCAGATGGAGAAATAGGATTTTGAAAAGTACGTTGTTTCCTTAATAAGAACTCCATCTGGGTTTAGTTTGCAGCTTTTTCTAGTTTCCATAGAAAACTGTTTGCATATCTTAACACAATATAGATTATTACTGTGTGTCCACACAATTTACTAAAGGAGTGATCAAACTCTACCCAGTAAAGGAATTTTCATTCTTCACATTGCATGTTAAGTTCAAATTTGTGTGTTCAAATCAAAAAGATAATACTTTTTTTTTTCCTTTCTTGCAATCCTGAAAACTGCATACAAGAGTAAACAAATAAGAAAGAATAATGAAATCTGAAATACACTTCCCTTCTTAATAACTGGTCCAGTTTCCCAAATACATCTTGGAAAACTGCCATCACCAGAACTGCGAACCAGAGCTGTGTGAATATCTGTTTGTATAGTTTGGTTACCAAAAAAAAGATCAAATAATGAAATAAAAACTACTTTGACCTAAAATGAGCTTTTCTTTTTACATTTCTTTGGAAAAAACAGACAAATCAGTGTAAATTGTTTTTAAAAACCCCAAAACAACAACAAAAACAAATCCACCAAAAAACATTAGCATAGGATCTTTTTCACTGAAAAATAAGGTGCACAGTTTTAATCAGGTTACCAGATTAAATACAAATGCTTCTCTCAGTGTTTGTTGCTCTGTGTCCTGTCCTTAAAAAACTTCAGTACTTCTGACCATGCTCTATTGTTAACATTTCATCAGCTCTGAGATACAGAGAAATGTTGCTACAAGGAATTGTTATTCTGCACCTTGCTGGAGAGCACTGGGCTGGCTGGACTCTCTGCCAGGGAAGCAGCTCTTTTCTGTATGGCAGTTCCTTGCTGCACTTGTGTGCAGTTTTATAGCGCATATCAAAATGGACTAGTGACAATTTATTAAAAATTCACACAAGCATTTCTATGAGTTCACACTCTGTTCTTATCACAGATGGACCCAAATTGCAAAATCTGGATCCTGAATTAAATATTCTTTTGCTTCGGTATGTCAGATGCAAGGTCCTGCCTTCACTAAGGGGGAAAAAAAAAGAAAAAGGAAAAAATCCATCAAAAGGTGAGTTCTCATTTTGAATTAGTTAATGAAAGGTTAAATCCTAGCAAAGACAAAGAAACTCAGTTTTATTTGGCTTCTCTACAGTCATCAGCTCAATGTTTAACTTATTTGAAGCCTACAAACTACATTGTCTTCAATGGAGTATGGGTACCTATTTTCTTCAGTGAGGAAAATACCCAAGTACCTCAGGCAAGGCCTAGTTCCACTCAACCCCCATCCCCTCCCCGCAAAAAAAACCCAAAAAACCCCAAACCACAAAAACAACAAAAAACCCCAAACAAACAAACAATGAAAAAACCCCACAAACCAAAACAGAAGCATTACAGCACTGGATGTTAAGATACTTCTCATTTGGTTCTGCTTCCAGCACATCACACAATGTTAGAGGCAACAACAAGGCAGGATCCCAAGGTGACAGATATCACTCAATTGTTCTGTACCAGGAGGAGAACAAAGGAATTCTGCAGAAGACTTTAGGATTTTGGTCCTCTACATGCAGTGATAGGAAAGTACCTTGTTTTGCCTGTGCTGGTTAGTGACCAGGACCGTTAGTACAGCATTTTTCACACTGTTATTTTTGGCTGGTCTGTGTGTTATGACATAAGGAAGGGAAAATGAGGACCAGTCAAAATGTGGTGTAAATGAAGTGAATATGATGAAAACACTTAAATTCTGACATGAACTTAGCAGGTTTTCTGTGCTCAGCAATGCCTGAAATAAGAGGAACATGTTTTGTAGTCCTGCCAGATCCTGTAATATCACCCAGAACCAGTAATGAGAAGGGCTGCTCTCCCTGAAGATTCCTACAATCACATCTTTTCCACAGAAGGTTTAATGCTTGGTAGTCTGTTAGGAAGAAAAGTGTTTTAAAACAGAGCTGGAAATAGAAAATATGATTACGACACAACTGTGCAGAAAGAGAATAGTACAGAGGATATCACACAGAGGAGTCTGGGAGAACTCAAAACAAACAAAAAAATGAAGTATTTTTCTCTGTGTTACACCCAACTTATTAAAATGTACCTCAGTGGGAGTGCATTGGTTTATCTTCAGTCATATCTAAAGATCCTTCTGTCACATTCTGAACCATGCAAAGAGTAAAATATGTAATGCCACGTGCAGCTAAATTTCAGAGGTTCACAAATACTGCAGCCAAGACCAAAATCTTTGGATTGCAAAGTCAGCTTTACGATAGCTCTTTGTAGCATTGAAGTTACCTATTTCCATTTCATAAGCATGTTTTCTTTGTTATGCTTTTTGTAGGCCCTTTGAAGTCCAGAAAACCTTTCAGCACAGCATGCTGTATCACCAGACAATTTTTCCTTTAGAGTTTTCTTTGGATATTTCCTGGAAGATTGTCATCATGAAATTTGTACTGTTCCATATTTTATGCTTTTTCCCTGTGCCAAATAGATATATACTAATATACTAATATACTACAATATATGTTCTCAACATCATCAAGCAGAAACACACAAACTATTAAATGCCTAGTAAGTTTACCATATGAGATCATTTAAATTATGTTTAAGTGATTCCACTCCTTCAAATTCATTTAAAGCTGGCCTAAGTCCAGAAGCAATTAGAAGAAGAGCCAAGACCTACAGGAGATTGATAGAAAATTTTAAATTTAGAGTCTTTGAATCCCATCTTCTGACAAAGAATGCAAGCTCAAAAAAAAGTAAAACAGTTAATGGCGTTTCTAAATAAACATCCAAGATATTTTTTATCATGCAATGGAGCTTTTTAATATATGAAATCTTTGATTTTTTCCAGCTCTATCAGTCAGTGGAAATGTAATCTTTTATATACATTGCTATTCTCAAAAGAAACAAAAAAAGAGCAAAATAACACACTATAGGAATCACTTTTTAAAAACACAGTTGACTAAATATTGAACATTTGACATTGAATACTGTGAGGATAGACTTTATGTCAGAACATCATCTTTCCTTGCTTTTATTTTTAAGCAGTGACTAACTACAGAAGCAGCACTGTATATATATGCTACCATAATTAATGTGGTGACAGCTTTTGCATTATAAATTTCTGTTTTCAGGGATTTATAACTCATCTGCAGAAGACTGTTCCAGGCAAAAACTTTTTGAAGTGCAAAGATCAAAGATCACATTAAACTTCATGTTTAAAAGAAAACTGTACCTTTTTTCTTCAGCACAGCAAGCCAAAAGTTCAAAACAGCAATGAAAGGATAAATGGATCTGGTCTGCTTTATTTTGGCTTCACACTGGCAGAAGTGATAGACTTTATATGTTTAATAATAGACATTAATATCAGAAGAACATTAAACTGATTTTGAGGCAGCATGGAGGCTGGCATTCACTATGAACTTAAATTATTTCAATTCCTTTCAAGACAAAAGAATCTCTTAAGAGTTTCAGAAATGACAATTTTAATTTAAATTTGGGGTAAACATTGATTTCATAAGAGATATGATTTCCCCCACAGCAGATTGTACAGAGCAAAAATTCAGTTTCATCAAAAGAATGTTTGGATGATAGGGATAAATAAAATGAATGTTTATTTAAATGTTGAGAAGAATGAAAATACTAAATGAAGCAGAAAATTAAAAAAATATTAAGATTACCTAAAGGATATTGCCTAAATCTTGTTAAAAAACCCCAGCCCTTCTAAAGCACACCTATGTGTCTGTATTTCTATTGAAGTCTGTATTTTTGCAAGGCTGAAACTGAAATACAAGGATAGCTTTAAAAATAAAAACAGGAAGGGATGAATTTCAGAGAGACAAACTATCAAAGAGAGATCTCTAGTACTAACAAAGTATTATTTAATGCTATTTAATCACTAATATTTTTGTAAGATTTTTCTTCTTTTCCTTTTAAATGTGTGCAGTAGTTTTGATGTTACATAATATATATAAAATAATAGGTCATAAATCATTAAATCTTATTACATTTTTTCACTTGGCATGTATGTTTTATTTCTGTGATGGACTTTTTTGTAGTCTGTCTCTAATTATATTTTTTTTCCTGTAGTTTATTTGACTTCATTCACCACTTCCCAACATATGCCATATCTAGGATGTGATATAACTAATAATTTGTGTGGCCTCACCTTGAATATTGTGTTCAGTTTTGGTCACCTCAATATAAGAAAGATATTCAGCTATTAGAGAGTTTCCAAAGGAGGGCAACGGTGAAGAGCCTTGAGGGGAAGCCATACAAGGAATGGCTGAGGGTACTTTGTCTGTTCAGCTGGAGAAGAGGAGACTGAGGGGAGATCTCATTGCAGTTACAACTTCCTTGTGAGGGGAAGAGGAGAGAAAGACACTGTTGCCTGTGGTGACCAATGACAGGACCTGAGGGAATCGCCTGAAGTTGTGTCAGGGAAGGTTTAGGCTGGATATTAGGAAAAGCTTCTTGACCCAGAGGGTGGATGGGCACTGGAACAGGCTCCCCAGGGAAGTGGTCACAGCACAAAGCCTGACAGAGTTCAAGAAGTATTTGGACAGTACTCTCAGGCACATGGTGTGACTTTCAGGGATGGTTCTATGCAGGGCTAAGGGTTGGACTCTATGAATGAGGTTTCCCCTCAGTCTCCTCTTCTCCAAGCAGAAAGGTGTCAAATGTGAAGTAATATGCCTCGGTATATCTGTTTTATCTAATTTCCTACGGAAACTTTTCATCAACAGGTACCCATTAAAGAATCCTTCTGTAGCTAACAGTGGGATTAGCCATCCTGAAGTCAGTGACCTGTCAACCCTCTGCAGCACAACAGACTATTTGCGTAAAGCCATGAGGTCCCAAGTTAGTTAACTCAGCTGTACTGCTACAGTGCATGTCAACGCAGGTAATCACTGTCTAATACGGAGTTTCAATCAATGAATTGAGGACCCAGATACTTTGGTGTTTGCCCATGGCTTGGTGTCAATACCATGTGCTCTTTGCCTCATCTTAGACTGGTTCTTGAAAAAAAGCACTGTGTGAAAAGCCACCAGGAAGAGAGAGAAGGCTGTATGCTGTAACTTCCTGACATGGCAGCAACAGGTTAGTGAAGTTTTATGCTATGTTTGCATTATTTCAGGAAACATGTTTACATTCATGCAAATTAAGATTTGTTCCCATTGATTAGTGCTGTCTTATTTTTGTTGAGTCACTTCACAATGAAACACTGATTTCTGTTTGCTCGACAGAAAGACAAAAGATGAAGCAAAGTTCCCATGAAAGTCATCTAGATTAACTCTGTCACTTAAGGCTGTGCACAAAGATTACAGTAATTTAACTGAAACATTTCGAAAGTACTTATCCATGGAATTTGCATATCCTTAAAGAAATGTATTTGTCTGGATGTATATCGGTTTTAGGCACTGGGACAGAATGATAAGTTTTTACAAAAGGTAGTGAGTCCCAGATTATTTAAATGAATTAGCAACTTCAGAAACTCTATTTTCACACTGGGACTGAGACTGACAAATGTCTCTTTCTCTTATAGCTGTATTGACTGAAATTATTACAGTCCTGTATCCCTGCTTACTATAGAGAAAACATTATATTTACGGTGTCAAAGAGCAGAAGTATGGTGAGGCATTTACTAAAGGATTTCTCATAAATTACTGCACAATTTTCTCATGAATTTAGAAATTGTTTCTCTTATCAGCCCAAGATTATTTTTGTATTATGTCAGGGATTAACTCAAACACTTCAAAAGCAAAAACTGGGAGAGGAGGGAAGTGTCTGGAAAAGTAAATCTGGTTGACTCCTGCTGAGTTTCTGGAATGTCAACTATTATTACAGTTGTACTTAGTAATGTGTGTCTCATAGGTCCGACTGTACTACACTCTAATTGGAAGACATGGTCCCTGACCCGGCAAGTTTCCATCTGCTTTTAGGTTTTAGAGCACAGGGTACACATAAAAGAGGCCAAAGTAGAGAGAGTAAAAATCTAGAATAACATGCAACACGTTAGTTTGATCATAACAAAGAACATAAAAAAAAAGATTTGGATTTTTCCTAACTGGAAATGTAACTGGAGATTTTACCTCATCTGTAAGACCAGGTGAGTTAATAAATTGAAATAAAGCTTTTCCTCTTATCTATCCTATTTCAGAAGGGTTGATCCTTGCACAGGCTTGCAATCTAAAAGAAAATTACTTAGTTTGGTCCAGAAGCTGTAGTGTACATTAATACCAATTTAATGGGTATTATAAAGGTAAGGAAGGAAACATTTAAGAAATGCAAACCTGGTAGGTCTATCCTTTATGATTACTGATCTGTATGTGTCCTTCTCTGTATATTAGTGCTGCAAAGCCTTCTATGCCAGCAGCTTGTTTGATGACAGGAGATACTGCAGGTTGTGTTGAATTGCTTATTACTGACAGCTGATGAAAAAGCAGGAGAGATGAGTTTCATAATATGAAACTGGGAGAGTTTTAACCGAGCACTGTGATGGTGGGTTTGTTTTAGCCAAAAGATAATAGTCAGTGAGGTCATCCATAGGTAATAGCAGGTTCAGATCTGTGCTTGATATTTAAATCACCATCATCCAGGATATTTTTCCCTAGGCATAAAGCCATGGGACAATCTTGATCACTTCAGTGGTGTTAAGTGTTTACAAACTCTGAGGAGAGACCAGAAGAAATGTCTTACATACATGTTGAACGTCCCATCCATTAGGCCATAGGAATAATCACAGGGACATGGCAGTGTGTATATCTGCATGTGTGAACACAGGCACACTTGCAAGTGTTTAGGGATGTCACATCTGCACACCACCAGGATTTGGTGCCTGGCTTTGAAACCACGTCAGAAATCCACAGAGGCTGATGCACCAAGGTGACAGAGAAGCTGAGACCCCATGAGAGCGTGACATGTGGGTATTTGTTCATCATTCTCCCACGACTGTGGCATGCTCATAGACTGTCTGAATTTATTTATTTATTTAGTCAGCAATGCTCATGGAAGTCTAAAATCATCCTAATTGAAACATTTGAATAAAAACGCCTGAGAACTGTCAGCATTCAATTCCACTCTGTATTCTTTTCTAAGCTTTGCATCCAGCCTTCACAGTACAGATGCTTGCAGTCTGGTGTGTTATAACTTGCTTTTATTTTCAAATAGTGCATTTGTCAACATTTTAGAGCTATCCAACCTCCATCAGGACATAACGACAGCTGATCACAGGTTTTAAATAGCTGCCTGATATTTGGAAACACAGCTTTCTAAGTGTCCATGATTAACTCTGTGATTCATTCAAAGCTGAAATAAGGCAGGCAGTGACTCTCCTCTGATGCACCAGGGTTATGAAGAGGATCTATTTTTAAAAATCTCTACTAACAAAATTTTAAAGCAAGGGAGAACATCTAGCACGTTTAATGAGTGACCACTACATAGCAAGGTCAGGTCTCAGCATACAGCCAGTGTTCTTCACCACTGCTCAATAAGCTAAGACTGTATTGTCTAAAACCTTCAAAGACCATTGTCAACAAAACAAAGCCCAGCAAATTTCTCTTTCTTGGGCATTCTTTGGTCCGTAACCTAGAGGTAAGTGGCTCTGTGCAGAATTGCAGTAGCAAGATCTGAGGCCAGCAAAGCACCCAGGGTATGCTAGCGGTATATCAGGACACTCAGCACACAGTTGTTGTTTAGCTGATCCTCACGTGCAAGGTAGCACAGGCAGTGTAGTGCTGGCTGTGCAGCCCCGAACCCAGGCTAGAGGTAAAGTTAGTTCACACTCAGAGCCGTGTTCTCAGCAGTATACTGTTTCTATGACCAAGTCAACATCTGTATCTAGTGGGGCTGTGGACACTCAGAGCTAGTTTAGTGTTCTCCCAAGAGTGTACCAATGCAAAATTTTGCCTTGCTTCAGTGATGGCAGGTTAAAGCTCAAGATTCAGGAGTTAGATGCTGACTTTGTTATGTCTGACTTACTGCTTCAGTTACTCACTGCTCCCCACTGATTCTACAGGAGCCTCCCTCACTGGAGATATTCCAGAACTGTAAGGACACAATCATGTTCTCCCAGATGACCCTGCCTGAACAGGGAGATTGAACCAGATGACCTGCTGTGGTCACTTCCAATCTGGCACGTTCTGTGATTCTGTACAACTAATTGCTTTAATTCCACAGTATTTTTTACAGACGCGTTTTTTACAGAGATGGCAAAAAAGTAGATGCTGAAATCAAATTACCTAGTAAGCTTTGAAAACTGAGGTAACATAGCTGAAGTAAATTTAGTGCTTCTTTGTATTAAATTGTTTGCAAACTTTGAAATGTAGCTATTTTTTATAACTGACTTGAAGAAATAAAGTACATAGAAACAGTCATAGGGGGCTACCTGAGACAATGAATACCAATGAACTCTATGCTATAACTCAGCAATTCAGGACAGTTGATCTGACATATTTTAACAGAGGTATTGTAACTAATTTTAAGTGTGGTGGTAAGAGAAAATTTGCTTATGTAACTTTCCAAAACTAACTACTCTGTTTGTCCTCTACATAAGTGATGGTCAATGTCAATGTCCTAATGTTTCATTACAATTAAGCTTTGCAATTTTTTTATTTAGAGTGGTTTTGAAGTACTGACAGGATGACCTTTTATCATGTTGCTCATTCAGGGTTCAGTGGCCACCAAAAGGAAAGCTTTGGGGCTCATCAACCAGGAGAAAATTGCTTTAATTTTGTTTGACCAATCACTGACAGTTTGGAGATAGGAGCTTTTAGTCGTCATACACATCCCTTCCCTTAATGCCTAGATTTTGAAATCCTGACTTCATTTGGTACTGTGACTCTTACCCAACTTAAATATCTTTCTAATGTCCTCTAAAAGTGCCTAGAATGCCAAGAAAAACTTGTCATACTATGATCATCAATCATAAATTATAGATGACTATAACTTTTACTGCCAAAATTCTTTAATAAAAGTTTCCTATTTTAGCAAGAAATATTATCCCATATAAAAAGAAACTCCATTGTATTCCGTACTATTATCTGAACTAAGGGAAAACCATTCATTTATACTATGTTTTGGGATGGTTTTGGATTGTGTGCCTGCCAGAGAAGGACACTAGCCATTTGATTCACTGACTGATTTCACAGACTCCACTTTCTTAACAGGCCCCATGGAATAAAAGACTAGCACCATGAGCATGGTTTGATAGGGATACAGTTACACCTTAATCCTCTGCCTTGATTGCTCAAACATCTTCAAATTTTTCCAAGATTATAATCTATTTTGAAGGACCTCTATAAATGTTAAGAAGTGGACATGTCCAAGGAAAATCCTTCTATCTGGAAATGAATATTCCTTCCAGTTCATGCAGCCTTATGGTGTACCCAGCTCTACAGGCTGAAAATCCCTTGTGTGATGACCATCTGGCCCTGCTGCACCCAGTAGTGCTAGTTCCCTGCATGCTTGGGCACAGGGGTGAAGCTTCTTTTGTGATTTCAGAGTGGCTGTGAGATACAAACAGAAACTGCAACAACAGCCTTGGTAGTGAGGACCTGAAGGCCAAGAAACCACTGGAAGCTTCCAGAGCTGGGGTACCAGCCTTGTGGCCAAGTCCTTCCTTTCTTGCATGACCCAAAATGGAAGGGAGAGAGGAGAAGCACTACCATTGTATGACCCTACCTGGGACACATGCAGCTCTCAATGAAAATGCTGTATACACTGAATAAAAGAAGCATTAGGTATCTCTTCGGACATTTGCAAAAGTCACTGTTCTCATTTTTCACTTAATGAAATGGTTCACCACTGTGCTGTTCCTCATGTTAGCACAGCCCACTCTCTGTGAAAACACCTTGCATGACACAGCTCCTTGGCTCTAATTTCCTATTTGTCCAGTGCCACCATCACCAGCAGCAATAGTTCTGACTTCCAGCATTCTCAGCACCTGCTTTCCTTTCCTAACCAATTGAACTCCTTCCCTTCATGTCTTAACACTCTATTCTCCTTTCTCTGTGTGAAGGGACTACTGGCAATAATAATAATATCCAGCATCAACAGAGAGAAACAACTTAGCAGGCATGGTGACTATTGATAAACACCATTTCATTCTACACTTCACCATGACTGCATCACACAACATAAGACCCTTGCCATGTTGTATTGAATTTACATCATTACAGGTCATTGGATCAAGTGCACAAACCCATATGAAAGCAGGAAGCAGAAACAAGGTTTTCTCCTTGCCAAGCATGTACCTATAAATAATAGCCCACAGATTTAGACATTTTTCTGCCTTCTGTGCTCAGTCAGTTTGACATTTTGCCTGTGGAGTAGATAACCATCCTGCCGAGGAGTGTCTATCCTGGGATAGACAATCTGAATAATCATCAGGGTGAGAGGAATATTAAATCCTATTTCCCTCATTTTGATTAACATCTCTTCCTCTTTACCTGTGGTTTGTAAAATACTAATTTTTTTCTCTGCTGATACATTATAGATAGGTGTAACTTGCTCCCAAATTGGCTTAGATTTAAGACAGATACAGAAATCTCCACCAGCTATGCCAGCCAGTGCTTCAAGGCACAAGCCACAGGGCTTTGACAATCTCTGCAAGTACAGGAAAGGTGGTTGTACAAGAACACAGCACTGTCACCTGGAGGCACCTGGGAACACTGGGCAACTCAGCTCAAGTCCTGCAGTTCTTGCAGTTTGTGTGCCCGAACTGGCATTGCTTACCATTAACAAGAACTGATGCTTGCATGAGCAGAGCTATGAGCTATACCTGTCTGTGGGATTGCTTTTGGTGTCAGACAGATGTATTCTCTCCTGGATGCTTCCTTCCCCCACAGCAGAGAGGGTGAAGGAGCACAGCACACAGGCCTGAGCTGCAGCAGCTTATGTGCTAGAACAAACTCAGGAACTAGTTCAGATGTTCAAGTTCAGTGCAATGGTCTTTGTAAGGCAATACTTTGAACTCCCTCCTGATTCTCTGCATTCTCCCCTCAGACGCATTCTCTCCTTAGCAGGGGTGGTATAAAAAACCCCATTAATTATTGTGCATCTTGCAGACATGTGGATAATGGGGGTGTGTAGCTACCTCAGATGCATTGTTAGAAACCATAAAACACACTGTTCCGAGATACTGGGCGTTTATGACTTTACCTGTATAGGTACACAGTTACATATGGGTTAACATCCCTACGTTTAGCAATAGACTAAATCTTTCTTTTTTACCTTCCATCCTAAAATAAAATATTTTTGAAGATGTTTCAGGAGACCGATTCATCCATCCCAAGGTTCTGTCAAGGTAAAAATTACATTTTTTTCCTCCATTTTACAAAATTAGAAATGTCGTTTTACCATGAGAATAAATCAGGAACACTTGAGAGGAAGAGACGGACTGCCTCCTACAAAACACACCACATAAAATAAAAATACATACCCTATACTTCGTAGCGATAAACATGGTTTTTTCATTAAAGATTTAACTCCATATAAGCAATAACATTAGTTACTATAGACTAAATGGCCTAAATTAAAATGGTAGCATTATAAGTAATTCTCAAATAAGCTTAAAACTAGTGTGAAATACTCTCATCTGTGCATTTGGTTGAATGAGCTGATAAGGAGCTTTGTTGAAGTGTGGCTGCACCTGGGTGACAGGTCTCCTCCACAGAGGCTGGGTGACTGCTTTTGTATACAAATGGGGCCCAACCCCAGAAATCAGCTGCTGTAAGAAACCATAATTAATTACCTGACAGTATCCTGTTAAAACCAAAGACAATGAAAGGATGAATGATAAAGGCAGAAGGCTCTTCTCACATCAATGAATTTGAGTTATCCATCCTCAAATCACAGAATATCACAGAATATTCTGAGTTGGAAGGGACCAACAAAGATCATCAAGTCCAACTCAAGCAAATGGCACATACAGAGATCAAACCCACAACCCTGGCATTGTTGGCACCAAGCTCAAACCAGCTGAGCTAGTCTCAAGGTAAATGATGCAGCAGAAGCAAAAGTCATGGCATAATTGACACCATGAATCATATTTCTTGTGCAGTTTCACACAATGTCCAGGACAGACACTATGACATTCAAAGGTGATACGATGGTGAGATATAGCATCATTGTTATTAACAAATTAAATTTCTTAAATCATATTTACCTCAAGCTGGAGATCACCACAGCCACCACAAAGTAATGAGGTGAACTCCAGCAGCCAGGTTCACATGCATATTTGAGGAAGAGAAGGCCCTGAAGTGCTTTTCTCCTTTGTACTTTCTGATGGAAAACAAGTCCATGTCTGTCCCCTAG
The DNA here is from genome assembly GCA_013396695.1 of Sakesphorus luctuosus. Taxonomy (NCBI): domain Eukaryota; kingdom Metazoa; phylum Chordata; class Aves; order Passeriformes; family Thamnophilidae; genus Sakesphorus; species Sakesphorus luctuosus. The sequence goes on from VWZD01008641.1 coordinate 91,896, forward strand.
AGACCTGTGTCTCAGCAGTTCTGTGCTGTATTAAAGTTCTACAGCACAGAATTTAAAAATCTTTTACTGGGAGCTTGTCATCCTACAGTGCTATGAAAAAGGATAGTGTGACTGCTTGGGGACCGCCAGTCTGTGCTACATGCCATTCACACAATATCAAGAGATAGTGTCTGCCATGTAAATTCGACCATCTTGAGGTCAGATGAAACAAATATGTAATAACAAAACAAGCAGTACAGAAGAACTAAGTAAAAGCTCTTCTGCACCAAAGGTTAGCAAGTTGTCACTTTTCTTGAGGAAGCATTATCTAAGAGTTTGAGAGCAAAGATAGAAAGCAAACAATAGGGCTTAAGTGTCACTTACAGGATGGAAAAAACACTGAAATATTCCCAAGTGCTAGTTTTATTTAACATCTTCATGAGTGACCCAGAGAAGCAAGCGTGCAGTGAAATCGCCAAGTTTACAAACTGTACTAAGATTTATATATATTCAAGTGCCACACTAATGGAGTGAAGACACAGAAGGGCTTCACTGACCTGTGCAAAAGAGTAAATTTCATCTTAAAAGAAAAAAAATCCCCTTCAGAACAGATTGCATCTGCACTAACATGCCTTACTGACATGGCTGTGTAGGACAGGACTTCTCATGCAGGCAAGGCTTTACTCTTTCATGGGAGAGGCCATTTTCCATGAGATTGTAACAGCAGATATTCCTAGGGGGAAGTCTCAACCTTCATTTTGCCATCAATCACAAATTTCCGTATTTCAGAAAAAAACTTGGGGCTCAAGGAGACCTTGCAGGTCTTTCACCTTCGCAGGATGAAATGTTGCATTACATAAAAAAACAGGTTCCAGAGAGGACTCTAGTAACATTTCCAGCTTCCAGATTGGATTCAGTAACTGATGACAGTTTATTTTGTGTAAGAATACAATGTTGTTCCATTTATTATTATATGTAAAACAGTATTTTTTGCTTTCAAAATTTGAAGACTTGTGAGGGGTTTTTTTCCCTGAGCCATTCAAAGAAGCAAAAATCTAACTCCTTCATATTTTTAAAGAATAATAATGAGATTTGCTGTCTTCCGTCTTATTTCAAGCCTATTACTCCTCTCCAAAGCTTTCATCATTACTAACCCAGTGTGATATTAATAGTTATTACAACAAGCATATTGATGGACATTTGCAAAGCTGAAGTTTTGAAGTCTGTTTTTTTAATTGATGTCACTGAATTGTTAGGAGTGGTATTTAGCTTTGGATTAAGACTACTAGGTTTTGGTGTTGAAAGTGTTTGAAGGAATACTTGTAAACCTTTTGCCCTACTTTAGAGAACTTAGGTACTCCAAGCCATTTGGAGGTAGCAAAGCGCTTGCATAACACACTGAATTTGCAAAATATTTGATGTTTTTTTGAACAGCAGATGGGATGTCTCACAAGCATTTAAAATTACACAGGACATACATTTAGATAACTGAATCCAGAATAACATGAATCTACTCTAGAATGAAATAAACTTGAACAACAACAGCTTAGATTTAAACAGGTAACTTTTTGAGAAACTGGTGTAAGATGAGCTTTGTTCCTACCATATTTGTTCATGTACTAAATGTATGTTTCCTACACATTTTCTTATCACCTTACACTCATTATAGGCATGATTCTAACCCCCAGTGATCTCCTGTTTCCAAATGGCCAGGCAGAGTATGAGATCACAGCCCTTAGATTCACAAGCATTAAACATACACACCCCATATCTATCTTGGACATGAATAGAAGGTGCATGACCAAGTCTCCAGATAGCTTTAGTCAGACCAGCCACTTTAAAAAATTCACAGCAATGTTATCTTGGCTCTGGGCTGGGCACATGTTTATCCCAGCTGCTGGCCTTCCTCCTACTCAGTGACCGCTCTGAGAGTGTGCAAGATCCGGCTGACCAGTGGCAGCTGGCATTGTACGCACAGAGCAGAAGGGAGACTGCTAGTAGGATTTGAAATACATGTTTTACAGCATGCCAGTGCAAGGCAGGAGCCAATTTTATGAGATTTGGCTAATATGATATGTCTATCCTTGGTGCTCTAGGAAATGAGAAAATAAACATAGCCAAATATGCAAACTCAAATCATTCTATTCCATATATATTTTAGTAGCATGACAGTGTGCCTGGCAGTTATGTCCTCAACTAACCTCTGTCTAGGTAATTTCTCACTCCTCAACCCAGCCCCTTGTGATTATCATATATAAAATTTGGGGTTTGCAATGTACTTAGAAAATTATTAAGTTGGGCATTGTTTATACGTGTCTGCACAACTCACTGCAGGTAATTTAGAGAGATGTGGTAAGAAAGAGAGGCCTTGTCTTTCCACAGTGATATGATTTAGCTACAATATTGCTCATAAAATATCTAAAGAATAAAATTTGTGTTGAATTTGATCTTTCTTGAACTCTTGCATTATAAAATGTATATATACAGGAGTACTAATTTACACTGATTTTTTTATATACTTTTAAACCTTAAACCTACTAAAAAACTTGCTGCTAACAAATTCTTGGACTTCTGCATTTTTCACTACCACATTACCTCTATAATACTGTTAAGTGAAGCCTTTCATATATTTATCTAAACTAAAGGGAACATTTACTGGAGCATTTTTCTATGGAATTTTTCAGCAAAAGCATCTTTTCAAAAGACTCTGAAATCCACTTCACACAGAGATGCTTTAGCAGCTTGGTACTTAACTATTGTATGGGAGAGGGATGTTGTGTGACATCTGAGGTCATGAAGCAGCTTACAGGCAACATTCAAAAGCGTGTATGAACAAATCCAAACTAACTGTATGAACACAAGCACTCTCCATTTACGTGTAAAGCCTGACTATGAAAGAGTTCATTGTATCTGTGTGTATGTGTATGTGTGCAGATACAAATGCTGGCAGCTGGCCCTTCACAGCAGACCAAAGTCAAACAGCAAGTGAAAATGAGGACATGAAAAACAACCTGCTACGCAGTCACCTTAACTCTTTCTTATATTCATTTTAGGTTTTTATTTTTTTTTTAAATGAGTTAGATCAATTAGACCAAAAAAGCAAGAAATCAACCGTAACAATTATTCATAATCCAACACAAAAATATAACCAAGCAGCAGAGGAAACACTCCAATAAAAACTCATATAGATAAAATAATGAAAAAAGGGAAATTGTGTATATTGCTTAGCATGGACATGAGTAGGATGCGGTAGGATGTGCATAGCACAGGCTATAAGGCATTTATTTATTTGTTTAAAGCCAGGAGTTGAAACTTTTCTACCATATCCTGGTTACTCAGAGGTCGTTTTGTAGTGTGGTTGGTGTGTTGGTGATGATGTCTCTGAAGCACTGTCAGGAAAGAGGCAAATACAATAGCTGGGACCCCCTGGAAGGGCAAGAAGTAGCATATTCCCAGATGGATTCAGATGGCCAGGATGTGGTCCACATGACTGTGGAGTTTTCGTTCCACTTCTACCCGTGATGATTCTTCTCCATCACCATCCCTGCTTAAAATGTCACCCTGGGTGACTGCACAAAGCCATGAAAGCCCTATTTCTTGCCTTGTTTGAACCACAGTGCTTGCTTCCTGCCTCCTGACATTTCCTTATGTAAATTGGAGCTCAGGGGATTCCCTCTCCTCTTTTAAAAAAGCTATTTCTAGGCTGTCCTCACTTTCCCCTTCCTGGATGCACTGCTGCCTATAATGACTCTGAACTTTTGACCTGCAATTCCCTGCCTTTTTTGTTTGGTTGGTTTGGTTTTGAGGTATGTGGGTTTTAGGTTTTGGGGGTTTTGTGTTTGTTTGTGATTTGTTGTTGTTGTTGTTTTTGTTGCTTGAGGTTTGTTTTGGCTTGGGTTGTTTTTGTTTTGGTTTGTTGTTTTGTTGTTGTTTTGTTTATTTGGGTTTTTTTGTTAAGGAAAGGAATTTCCAGCTGATTTTCTTATACTTCCTGGTTTCTGAGAGGCTATTAAATGATCTTGCAGATTTCTCCAGTCCCTTTGGTTCTCTGAATATAACTCAGATTGGAGATGCACAAATCAGAGAGAATTACAGCCCTTGCTTATGGGTCTCTTACCCCAGCTGAAAGGCTCTCCATATCAGCCATTTCCCAACTGGGAATCTCCCACCCTGTACCACTGTACACTGTAACCTCCCATAAGCATGCCAAACCCTTTGAAATCTTCACAGACACCTCATCCATCACATGGATCAAACTCAGCTGGAGCTCAGAGGAAAAATTCTTCAGACTGATTTTTACAAACAAACAGATCTCCAGTATGATCTGAGAGCAGGGAGGGTGCTCTTGAGAGCCTGAACCTTGGCTTTGCTGCTCAGCTGAGATTATGAGAGTCAACTGGCCCATGCTCAAGCAGTTATATACGTTAAAGCCATCGGCATCCTTCTCCATCTCACAAATGCTTGAAAATGATAAGAGAAAGATTACAAGTTTTAGAGCAGGATGGAAGGTTTACCCAAATTAAGTCAGTGAAACATTCCTAATTGACTCAACTGACCCTTAAGTTGGACTATCCTCAAAACATTTCAAGGCAATTTTAGAGCTTTGGGAAGCTTTAGGGAGCAATATATCAAGAAAGTGCAGTAAAGCAAGCTGGGAGGAATTTGGAAGATAAGGCTTGAGGCATTTTTGGACCATGTGTCAGGGACTTGACACAGTAAACAGCTGTAATAGAGCATCCCACAAAAGGAGAAGATAGTATTATTTACTCTGAAAAGAAACAGAAAAGGTATTAGTATTGTTATACTATATCTCTGAGCTCAGAGGCGTTCCCCTGGCCCCAGGGGAAGCAAAGGATTTATTTCATCAACCTGGATTTACTCTTGTAAGCTGTCACATGTCTCTTTAATAAACTTACAGGACATGAAAACAACAGTGGACATGAACCAGGTGTCTTAACTCTATCCGGAGTTTGGGCTTACTTAACCACTCACTGTTTCTGAATAAATGCCATAGCTGTAAGAAGAAATACTATATCCCACATATATCCAGATAATGCATGCATATTTTAAGCTTTCTCCTTTCCATATAAAACTAAATAGGAATTTCTTTATCATTTAAAGGGGCATCACTGAATGGGCTTTTTGTGCAACCAAGTGTGCATATGCTCCTGTCTTGGCCTTATAGAGGTGGGGGTTGGGGATGTGCATGGATCAAAGTTTTGCCTGGCCAGACCATTCTTTGCAGGTTTCCTGTGAATACCACTCAAGCACTTGCAGTTCTCTAGAATCAAACACAGGGGCTGGAGGAGGTCTCAGCGTTGCCCTTACCCTCCCGCTGTGCCGTCAGATGTTGGTGCGAAGGCAGCAGCCTTCCTCCCCATTCAGCTCCTCACCATGGAGCCGTGTCCAGAAACCCTGTCCCTGCCCTCCATTGTCCAACTGGGTGAAAGGGAAAACTCCAAGCACCACCTGCTCCTGCCTCTGCCGGACTTATCACAGACACAGGCCAGACCTGGCAACGAAACCTTAAACAAACACGTATTAGCAACAAAAAGTCCACGCTCGAGAGCCCCTAAATTCCTCTCCTCCAGCACAGACTCGTAGCTCCCTCTAGTGGCTGTTGGACTCCCTGGAGACAGCACCAGCACTTTAAAAGGTCGGGTCCACATAGGTGTATGTGACAGCATGAAGTTCTCTACAGAAAGAGGTAAAGATAGGCATCTGCAAGAAATCTTCAGTTATGAATGTAAATGGCTTTTGGCCTGAAGGATGTTTTTTTAGGAACCATCACGCAGTGTTTAATACATTTATACACAGGCATATACTTACATCTACATACACTTTTTAGTGCTGTTTACTCTGTCATGGTTTTTAAATCAGCAGCCTACTAGATGGCTATGGCTTTTCTCCTTTTTTTTAAGCACTTGCGGTTCACAGACAGACACAAGCCAGAAAGAGTTTGAAACACATAAACCTCACATTCCCAGACCTCTTTCACTTTGCAAAGGGAAGTTGAAAAGCTCCTCAATAACAGGATGCAGGTTCCTCCAACAGAAAACACCCAGGGAACTCCCTGAGACTACCAGTAAACCCTAGCAGTTTTCTAGCCAAAATCTAAAATTGAACCGATGAGCAAGTGGGACCTTCATTAAGGGAAAGGGAAAGGGGTGCCTCTGTGTGGCCCACACGCTGTATTTCAAGCATGCAGTTATGCATAATGTGAAAGCCATGCCAGGGAAACTCATCAGCCTAGATTTCTATCACCTCCCTGGATCCCACAGGTCCCAGATATGCAGCCACTGAAATTCTTGGGGATGACACTTCACAGCAAGCTTTCTGGCACAGTTCTCAGTAAATGCTTTTCAGATAAAAACACATAAAAGAAATAAAGACACAAACACTGGCTTTTCCTCTAGTTGAGAAAACACAAGAAAGAGAAAGAAATTTACCTGGGAAACCAAAGTAAAAAAGTTGTATTTGCACCTGCATAGTGACTTTGTGTCAAAATAAGAAGTTTAGGGAGTGGACGGCACCCATCAATTTGAAAAATGCATCACTGCTTTATGTTTCTGTTTCTTACAACATAAATAGGTTTTGTACCTTGCTGTTTTGGGAGGCTGCTGCCTTTCACATCATTTGTGAGTTATATACTTTTAACAGCACCCAATAAGACATCTTCTCCAGAATCCTCCTCTGTTCGTAAAGGTGATCCATTGCTTGCATGTATAGTATTACATACCAAAAATAGCCCACAGCTACCACCCATATTCTGACTGTATCATACAAAAGAAGCATAAGAGGCAGTCAGAAATAGAAATAGTAGGCAGAGTAAAAAGGATTATTGTAATTCAGATTGGCATTTTCTTTCCTCACACAATCTCATCTGATTTTTAGCAAGATTCATATCTTATTTAGTACTCACAGGTTGAATGGGATAGAAAAAAATGTGAAAAAAAATGTTTTTCCAAAATGGCTGTAAGGTTTCAAAATAAAAAAAAATCTGCTTTGGAACTGAAATGAACCCTCACAGTTTTTATAAGACCCATGTGAGGGGTTTTAATATCAAACCTATCCCCTTAAATTTATAGAAGAGAGTGAGAGCTTTTCATGAGCTCTGAAAGAAGTAGGACATTTTTACAGTTTGTACTACAAAAAGCGGTAAGTGTGGATGAATGGTGAAGGTCAGGAGAGTGGTTATATGGGGAAGAGTGTTGATTTCATGGTCATCACTTCTCATCCACAATCCCTGCATCTAAAATTTTCTCCTGTTTTCTGCCCGAGCTGGTCCTAGTCCCCCTTGTAGAAGCTTGGGCAGTAAGGAGTTAAGCTACCATTGCACTGGCCTGCTGACGAAGCCTGGCTTCCCATTCACCCATCTCCCATCACTCCTCCCTAATCACAGGTCTCACAACTCCTCAGCCAGTTGTGACACTCTGGCCCTGGGCACATCAATCCCTTCTCTTTACGTCCTTGACTAGAGTATCTCAAAAGCTCCACCTGTTACCAAGTCCTAGTCTGCTCTGCTGTCGCTGTTTTCCCTCTCCCCAACTTTATCTTGCATTTTCATGGTCCTTGTCCACAGTTTCTATGTTGCCTTCACTATACATCAGCCTCTACGGTATCCATTATTTCCTTTGTTACTTTACTGTCCCAGTTTCCTGATCCAACAAGTCCCAGTTAATGCAGTGAATGAATACAGTCACCACAGTGAACCTCATCCAAGTTTTTAAGTCCCAAGGAAAGCCAGGGGAAGAATGACAAAGAAAAAACTCTAAGAGATTCAGCAGAGACCTTGTTTAGCCTCTTTGGTTTTATTAGGAGAGAGCTTTATATGTCTCAGAAGAGCATGCCAAAGAAACTCTAGGAACAGGAGAGTTCTCTCTGCTGTCCTGGAGTAGAGTTGTGGAAAAATGAGTCATTTTGCAGATCAAAAGGTCTGGGAATTGTTCATGTTTACAAGAGATGTGGATTACAGATCTAAGCTGAAAACACACTGATTAGACAGGAGATCAAAGTAAGAACATCAAATACATCTGACCCAGATGTAAAATGGCCACAAGGGCCTTTATGGTTTTGTCATGTTATGCCAAGCCACATTTCCATTTAAAAACAAACAGTACCTTATCTGAACAGAATAGGACATCACAGGCAAATTCAAGTTTCACCATTTTGCTTAATAATATGTAGTTTCATTTCTTTATCCAGGTGCTTGAATGCATAACATCTGTTGCTTTCATCCCTAGTTCCCAAATGATCCACTGCCAAGCCATTAAGGATGGAAGTTTTACAGATGCCATGTGCTCCTAGTTCAAGTATGTCATTTCGCTATTGTTGCTGACCTGCTTTGTCCCCCCAGGGAAACCTGAACAGAACTGCAAAGAGACACCAAACATACACACTCTGCTGTAGCTGCATTGGCTACATTCACTGTGGAGTCACTTGAATGTTACAGGAGGACTGAAGGGAAACCAGCTCTGGGGAATCCAATCACAATTCATTCTACCACCTTGTACAACAAGCTCCTGCACCTCTGCTTCAGGCCAGTGCCACCGTAACGAAGCAGGCTGGATCACTGTGGTTTTCAAGCAGATATTAAATGCAGATTCTGTAACATTATTGCTTTTTTAACTATGCATGCCACAGAGTAAGCGCTGACAATACAAATGTGAATCAAAGGATATCAAAAGAAGTGCAAATGTGTAACATTTCTTAATAATATACTTAATGTTATCTAAATTGCTAATTGTTATTTTTTTAATGACAAATAGCCGCTGTTGTACAGCAAACTATTATATACATAATGCATGTAGGATCCAGCCTTCTCAGAGGTAATTTCTCCGGCATCTGAATGCCTCATTCCATAAAATGATACAACTTTGCTGAAGTTTTGCCAGCTGTCAATGTGGCCAATTCTAATAAAAAGGGTTTCTGTGTTTTCCATTAAGTTAATAAAAATAACAAAATATAAACAGTCTAAGTAGTGAGGTCTTGATATTTAGAATGAGATATCTTGATGTCAGGGCAAGAATCAGTTGCAGTTTTAGGGGCACTCTCGCAGAGACTTGTATATAAGGCAAAGACTGTGTATGATGTGAAATGTCAGAATCTGGCATTTATGAAGAGAAATGTTTGAATCATCTTGCTAAATGCAGCAGTAATAATGACAGTGACCTATTAAATACCTGAAAATGTTCTTTGTGAAGTTTTAAAGGATGTGGGGAGAGTAAAGTTTAAAAAAACCTCAGTATTGGTCAGCATAGAGACCACACAGAATGAATGCATCATCTGCTGGCCAGAGGCACAAATTACTCAGTGAGTATACAGATGAAGTCAACATGAACTGACAGAGCACTCACAGGGTAAATTGCCATTTAACAACACTATTAAGTTTGTAACTAAGCAAGAAACCACAAGAAAGGGAAGGTTTTGTAATGGTCATTGCCTCCTCAGCTGGAGTGAGGATAAAATGTATTTTGTGCTCTTTAGTGAGAACCCGTGACCATTTTCATCATTAGATTCCAAACTAAACACAACTCAATTAATATAAAGCCTGGAAAGAATCCTAAAATCTAACAAAATTCTACAGTGCAGATAATCCGATGCCAGGTTGCAGTAGGCAAGCAAGCTAAAGCTGTACAAAAGATGGTAAACACAAATGCTTGGATTTAAAGTGAAAAAGAGGGGGATATGGCATTTTCTGCCAAACACATTCTGTGCAACTGTATTTGCTGAGATTCATCTGCAGGACTCGCTGCATTCACTGTTCTCTGTTTCATACATTGTGAAACTCTCTATTTTAAGAAGGAAGTGGAAACAGGTGGTTTTGGTTACTTTTGTGGGTTATATTTGATGAATTGCTATATTCTGCAAGAATCTGGTTGGTTTTTGGATGTTTTCTTTCTGTTAGTTTTTTTCTTAATGAGCACTCAGCAAGTATTGGGTGAAAAGAACGTAGCATTTTTCCAGTGTAGTTCAATTACTCTGAAATCTAAGAGAACTAAGGATCTGCTTTTCTCCTGTTATTTCACCAACTTCTTGTCTCGCTGAGCAAGCACACCATACCATAGTTTCACCTCATTGTAAGTCCAGGAAAGAAGGATATCCTGAGAAGAAAGTAATTTCCCACTCTGATTTGGTATAAGTGATGAGTCTCTAGCACTTCACAGGTGGCATTTATTACTTGAACTATTCCTAAATCTACCCTATAGAGCCTCTCTGCAATACTGAGGTCTATTTATGACTGAATATGCTCATGTGGACAGTGGGAGGGGCCATTTATGGGGTTGACTAACTCATCATGGCCCCATGAGGAAGGATTCAGACTGCCATGAGTTAAGGAGAAGGCAGACTTTCCACAATGGGGAGTATATGGAAAATAGCAATGTATTTCTCCCATCACCTTCAGCTCAACCTGAAGTCAAAGTGGCTTCTACAGGAATTTTTAACAGCACATAGGTTACTTACAAGTTAGAAAGGTGAGACCTATTCCTAAGAGGTATGTTTTTAATTAAGGAACAAATTTCTTCTGCTACTGCACTGTATTAATCCATTTTGGTGGTTTCTGTGCCAAGGGAATCCTGGCTGCCCCAATGGGTAAGTCAACTTGCACTTAGCCTGCAGCTAAGCATAACCCAGACAATAGAACCACCTCAAGTTTCTGATTCCAAAGGTTTTAGTCTTGAAGGAGGTCCACAAATATCCAGCTGAAGAGTTCTCAAATTCAGCAGCTGTGCACAGACAAAGCTGACTTGAGGTCCCCGTGCTCCTGCTCTGAAGAGATCCCACGGTGAGCATGGGTCAATGCCAGACATGAGTGCTAACTCAGAGTCAATGCATCTACACTAGTGGGTCCCTGAGCATGTTATGCCCAGCATCTCTTGGCCCTTTCAAAGAGTCCTGGCAGTATGGCTAGTTCCACATGGGAGCCTATTGCACAGAGCACCCAAGATATTGTAGAGTAAACTAGATATGACAACAGCACTTGTAAAGCTTTTTTGGAGACACCTGATAGAGGAGCAGATAATTATTAACTAGCCCTAAAAGCTATCACTGCTGGTCACTACAAATTCTGTCTACACAAAGCTGGATAAAGAAAATTCATGCTTTCTTTTGAAGACTTGGAAGATATTAAGCAGGTATTACTAAAAATATCAAATAATTTAATTGCAACTACAGGTCTGGTCCTGATTGGTACCTAAAGAATTTTGATGTCTATAAAATTGATCCAGAAAGGAGACCCTCACAGACAATTATTACCACTGACAATTGAATATAAAATTATTGCATTAATGTCAATGGAAAACGAGCCTGAGATACACAATTTACTGAATTGGTAGATATACTCAAACAGCATAATACAATCTCATATTGAAAATATGTTCCTTGCATGACAAACTTCACCCTGGAGAAATGGCATGCTATTTATTAGTAACATAGCATAACACTAAAACTACTATACAGCTGATGGGATTTGGGATTAATTATCATTGCTATCTCTCACAAAATTTCTGAAACCATAAATTCTTCTCAATATGATAAATAAGATGTTATAAAATAAGTCTATCTGTTGACTAAGGGTATTCAGACTGTCAGAAGAACTATTTCCAGTTAAAAAAGGACATATTTTTCTGATCATTTCCTTGATGAAACTGCAATGCAGATCTGTATGGAAAAATATACGCTGATTTTGGAGTCTTAATGCTTTTGCATCCAAGTCTCATTTGTACCCTTAGTCTGTGATAACTTGCATTCAAATGGTGCAGTACTTCACAGCCAGACTTGATTCCCACCATTGCATACACAATACAGTGACATTTAAGGTAATTCAAACAAAATTAAACCTCCCTGCACGACAAAAGACTATAAATTTCTAAAACAGGAGGGACTGACTTTGTTTGCTGAGCAATACATACTCTATTTTCTCAGCTTCACTGGGGATGTAATAGTCTGACTTTACATTAAGCATCCTGACACATCCAAACCAAGAAATCATCATTAGGACAGCAGAATTTTTTTATCTATGTTTTACTTTGGGAACGGTTTCATAACTATTTTATTTGCAGTTTTACTCAGTAGACAAAAAGGCTTTGGTTAAAGTATATAAACACATTGGCAGCCCTGCTCAGAACTGCTTACTCACATAAAGAAAGCCTGCAATCATAATAATAATCATAATAAACAACTTGTAATATCTATGTGAAGCACCTAATATGGACTGGCACTGTGCAAAGAGATTTTCAGTCATCCCAGTGCTTTGGGAGGAGACTTTTTAAGAGGCATTCAGCACCTGCAGGCCCAGAGATGCAGCTACCAGTATCATCCAAATTACTACTGCCAGTCACACTCAGTCCTTATTGCAAGAACTTCCTGTGGGAGGGTTTGGCTTATGAAGATACTTTGCTTTTTCTTCTTCTCTGCTTTATGTAGATGTTATTTGCTATTCAATAACTGATATTAATTCCTCTGTTTAGCCCCTATTCTTGCACTTCCTTGGAGTCTGAGATTTCTCTTTGAGAGACTACCAGAATAAACAAAGTTTTCTCTGTTATTCTATTCTCCAATACTCTAATTCAAGTATTCAAACAAAATCTATTTGTCTTTCTTCTCTTTTGAGCTTTTGCTCCTTTCTGAAAGCTTATTTGCTACAATACAGAGGAGTCCCAAATAAGTAGGGTATTTTCCTTGCAAGATTCTTTAAAATATTGGCAGAAAGGTGTCTAGTTTTAGTCATTCACTTTCAGTGCTGTAAGGTCTCAGCCATGGTCCAGTTAAAAACTGCAGGCAAATCTCCCACTGACCACAGCAATAGTGACACCTGACTTACAGTGATACTCCAAAGTGATAGGATTGGCTGCACAATTCAGGCTAGTTATATCCTGACTAGTTCTGTCCCTTCAATGGTATTGAATCACTGTGGATCATCCTGTTTTTCACTGTCAAGGAAAAACAACAAATATGTCTCTTTGGAGGCCAACAGATGTACGATGAGACTGAGTGTGGAAAAAAGTAAACAGCAAGTAAAGGCCTTGGGACAGCTGTGGTCTGAGGAAAGAGGCAGGCTGCAGATAAAAGCAAGGGAGTGGGGAGGAATGTGGCAGGTGGGGAAGGGAGGGGCAGAGAAAGCCAAGGAATTAGCCAGAAGAAATGATCCTCATTATCGCTTAATCAGTATCATCACTCATCTCTAATACCCATCTTGTGTTGGAAAGCATTCTTCAGCTTCTCTCTTGTCTGTCTGCATGCACAAATGTATTAATTAGCTAAATGTTTGTATTTAACTTTGAAGCTGGAAAAGAACATCTAAGCAAAACACCTTAAGCTGCATTTGCAGCTGGAAAAGAAGAGTAATTTCATTTGTCTGTTTTCATTGATTTCCACTACAGTATGAATTGATTCTGAAAATCAGTTTCTACTTTAAATGGTAGTCATTGTATCTAAGAGCTTTCATGCTGGAAAATATGTGCAACTCCTGGTAGCAGAAAAAAGTATTCTGAAAAATCATTCATCACTTGTCACCAGGAGATACATCATTTGCTATGAAAGAATGAAAGGTTAAAGAAGTTTGGTAAAGTTTAGTATTTCTCGACACGTCCTCATAAGAAAAGACGGCTTTGTGAAGAAGAAAGAACTCTTTCTCCTGCTGTTAATGCCATATCTTAAAAAGCTTTAGTTTTATTAGAATTGGTACTTTTAGGCAAAAAAAGGGGAAAAATTAGAAGATATTTGACGAGCATTGAGCGGTGAAATAATGATCCATTCTGAACCCAGTAGAACGAAGGCACAAAAGTGAACATTTATTGAGGAACTTGCAGATACTTTTAAGGTTCTGAGGGGAAGGTTCTGGAACTTGCACGTGATTGGGTGGGGGTAGGGATGGATTGGGTACCTGGCAACCAGATAGCCAATGGGGAACAACTTGTCAACTGACAGGAAAACTAGCCAATAGGAACCCAGGCATTGGGGCAGAGGTGGAAACAGATAGGAGGGGTGGGCGTGGTGTCGGCGGCTACATCACAGTTCGAGACAGAGGCGATACCGAAATGGGGCAGCCCCAGCTCAGATCCACCAAGGGTACCTGCAGTAGGCCCTGGCTGTGGCTGCATTGGCAGTGCGGGGCAGGGACAGCCCCTGGGTGGCACAGCCCCCGCACCTAAGCGGTGCGATGACTTGTTGGGGACAATGCCTCAGGGAGAAGACACAGGAGGGGTGGCAACCATGCAGCAGGGGATACAGAAAACTTTCTGAACCAAAAACCATACAGTAAGATGCGTAACTTTAAAACTTCAACAACAAGAGTCTATCATATTTGTAGCTGGTCAGGTTCGGGCTGCTTCCAAGCACCATCCTCCTTGGAGGTCCATTTTAGCGTTCTTCCACAGATTGCCATTTTAGAGAAATGGAAGAGAATGGGAATGGAAATGGAAAGAGAAGAGATTGGGGACAATATGCATTCATCATGTTGCATTTTATAATGTTCTCTGGCCATCTGTTTTGTTATTGTTGTGAGAATACAGCAGTGCTGATTCTCTGAACAACAGGCTGTGTAAATTCCAGTTATGACCATATGAGCACACCTTGTATAATCAAAAGTAACTTTTTCTCACTGCCTGTATTTTGCTTGAGTTCTCAAAAATGTCTGACCTTACAAAATTTGCATTAATTCTCAAGTTTGTTTGAACTGGTATGATATATGCTCCACAGTCCAAAGCCTGTAGTTATTTCATTTTGGACATTTCACATGTATTTGAGCGGTTCTCCCACTTTTGTGGTGATACGAATTTCACAGAGCACTAGAAAGCGTAAAATCACTGTGATCCATGTGTTCACTAGAGGTGTTTGGTTTGCACCAGATGCCACTGGGTTCATCCAAAGCCCAGGCTGCCACAACCCTATCAAGTTCCCCAGAGCAAATCAGGCAACCAGAAGGATGCTTTGAGTAACACTGACTATGGGTGGCCTCTAAGCCAAATAAGTTTCCTTGTTAAAGTCAAAGCTTCTTATTCCTGAGTCTGGCCTCCAAATTAAATGGAAGGCATTGAAGTCATGTCACCTTCTATATTAAGAGAGATGCTTTCCTACCTCACACTGAGATAAAACTATCCAAGCCAGCCTATCAAGTACAGGTGTGTCCAAAGGAGAAAGCTCAAGGGAGCAAATGATCCAAAAATCACAATTTGCATCAAGGTTAGATCCAGAAATCAGAAATCACATCCCTGACTCCTCTCCACCAGTCTGTTTTTTCCATGGATTTGTTTATGGACATGTTTCTGAACATCCTACACTTTCAAAAAGGTACCAAAAAGGTGGCCCTGGAGAAATTCAGAGCAACCTTTGCTGTAATCTTGCAGAATGCAACTGACTGACATCTTGGTGTACTGCTGTTACACATATCTCCATTCATCGGTCATCCACCCTTGCTGACAGATCTAAGTCAAAAAGCTTTGAAAAAATGATCCACAGCTCTTCCTTTGGAAGAACCAAGGCAATACATCAGTGTGCTACTGAAATGACTTTTGTTGCAAGGGCCTGCTCATTCAATTTCTCTGGCAACACCTTCACTACACATTCAGGATTATTCTAGTTTTTAGAAGATTCTATGTTTTTCTCCATGTGTCATCAGATCTATTTTTTCCTCTTGTCAAGATGAAGCTCACCTACAGTTTGGATGCTTTGGTAAGAATCTTCTGCTTGCTGCTTATTCATGGAGGACAGCAGGATTAGAAGCAATGATATTTGCAATGACAAAACTTACCACCGTTTCCCACAAGTTCTTATTTTAACAAATGTTCATCATCTCCTCCTTCAACCTGTTACTAGAAATTGTAAGGGTTTTAAAGCTTTTCTAGAAGCTTAAATACAGTTGCCAAGCTTAGTTTGCAGAATTATGACCTTTTTTTTTCCTCTTTATTTTTAAACACAAGGACTCAGAACAAAAAAGTATCGCCTGTCCATTCTTTCACTCGCAAAGTCAGAAGACCATGATCCCGTGATAGAATCCTTGTCTGCTCCAGAGAATAGTGAAACTTTTTGTCACAGGATGAGTATTTCCTGGAACCATTTTTAAGTTCAGAAATAAACAATTTTTTCATGGAAGTTTATTCAACTACTATTCAAAGAACATTAACTGATATAGTTGCTTCTTTTCAGTACTGTGCTTCTAACTCATGTAAACACTGTGTTCTTACTTCACATTGAAGGAAGTCCAAATATTATTACAATACAAAATGCAAGCCAATAGGGAACATGTAACTCTTCTGGTGATGATTTCCCTGATTAATATCAGACTATTTTCACAGTAATAGATAACTCTTCAGAAGTTCTACATACTCTTGTTTACAGAATTCTGTGAAAAATGGCAGGTTTTTAAATTGCTGTTAACACACACATAAGTTCACAGGATTTGAAACACATGCTCTGATATAGCTAAATTCAACAACCATGGATGTTTCTCATGAAAGTGTGAGATGTAGAACAGGGGTCAGCATCTTTTCAAGTGAAGTGTGCCAGACTACATTTCCCAACTAGAGGCTAAATGCACTAGAAGGAGCTCAGTGGCAGCTAGAAAATACTGCATATGAAGGAATGATGCAGGGGATAATTTCTCCTCCTTGTGAGGCAGGGTCGTTTGAGCCCTGAACTCATAAAGAGCCATGAGAGCCACCAAACGTCATCAGAACTCAGTAGCCCCTGGTCTTTACAGCTGAATGACACTCAAGACCTACTCTCCCCCATATTTGGCACTTCTACAGTATGTTGTTGACCCTTGCCATAGATGGAAACATTTCAGTCATATACAGACCTCTCTCTCCTCAGTAGCACAGTGTACTGTTTGAACCCTCCAGGTCAGTGCCAAACCTTTTCACATGTGTATTAAAATTGAATTGCATCAGTCACAAACCGAAATTATCCATAACCTTAGGGTAAAACAAGTAGCAGAAGATTAACCTTACCTTTCTTCAAGTAACAAGAATGCTGTCTGGTCTATGCATATTCCAGCACCTAATTCCCTCCTTGCTATTCTCTTACTTTTTCTAACTACTGAATCATAAAAAATGAAAGTACACTAGACTGTGACCTTCACAAACCCATGTATTTTTACTGTTTCAATACATTTCCACAAGGTTTTGGGGGAAGAAATAGGTAGAATTGAATTGATTATAGTCTCAAGTCAAGGGTCTTGAACAAAACACTGCTATACTGCCCCTAATGAGTCAGCAGTTTTCATTAGCTCATCTAGCTCAGGTGGTGCCAGGTTGTAAATGGATCATAAAAGTAGTTCCATTAGTCTCAGTGCTCTGAAAATCCTGAGAGCTCCAGACTTGCCAGCAAAATTCTGAAGAGGTTCCAGGTGTTTCTGGCCACCTCATTGCTCTGCTTGTGATCTGCAGAAAACATACAATTGTAGGTAGCAGGAACAACTGGTGATATAGCCGACTGCCAGAGGGAAAAACTGAAAAACAGTGAGGGAGAAAGTTGTGCTTTAAATAATATCTATTTGTACCCAAGTACCTGTACATGAGTAATGACATAAATGTATGTGGTTTTTAGAGAAATATTATGAGCCTTTAAAAATAAGTCATATTTCTAATGAGGTTTACATCATCTTGCCAAGTATAAGGAAATGTGCATTTGTTCCTTGTACTTCATCCTATTACTTGAGAGATATGTAAGCTATGTATTTTTCTTCCTGGAGTATTATTTTTCAAAGAAAAGATAAAACTCTGTTCCTCTTTTATTTACTGAATAGGTTGGAAATCTATGACTCAATTTTGTCATTTTATTTGTGGTAACTTTTGTTTACAAATCTGTAATCCACAAACCTACAAATTTTTAGGCTTTATACATGTAAATCATTCTATTAAATTCATTCTATTAAAGGCAGCAGATCTGTTGTTTTGAATTAAAAAGGAATGTAAATATAAGAATTCGTAGAAAATTTAGATCTAGCCAAGACGGAGGAATGGAATGACAGAGACCTATGAAACTCAAAAAAGACAAACCCAAATTGCTGCACTTTGGAAGGGCAGCCCCTTGCAGTGATACAGGCTGGGGACTGGTAGCTGGAGAGCAACTCTGTGGAAAAAGCTCTGGGGGTCCAGTGGGCAGAGAGATGATCGTGAGCCAGCAGCATCCTGGCAGCAGAGAGGACCAGCAACCTCCTGGGGTGCATTAGCAGGAGTAGAGCCAGTAGATAAGGGATTCACAGCAATGTATGGCAAGAAAGCAAGAGACAACAGGTGTAAGTTGGAACAAGGCAGGTTCAGCCTGAATACACAGAACAATTTGACTGTGAGGACAGCTGCCAAAAGAGGATGTGCAGTCTGCATCCTTACTGGTTTTCAGTGGTGGGTAAGGCAGCTATGCAGAACTCACAGCGCCCCCGCTCCACTGGATGAGAAACAACTTAATCTTGGAAGCTTAAGAGTACCCTCTGCTGGCTTAACACAAAAGTTGTGAAAATCCACAGCATGACACACTGAAAGTGCATCACAGAGATAAACTCCTTTAACCGTGTGGCACAGCTGTGCATCTCGGCATGGGGCAAACAGCTGTGCCATAACATTTATCACCCACAAAGGGAGTGCCTGAAGCAACACTGCACCACCCGGGCCTCAGAGCTCTTTCCCAAACAACTGGAATTCCAGAGCTGTCATCCTATTAGGATGCCTGTCTTGTCAAATAGTCTGTCAAACACCATCTGTGCAAAGAGCTCTAGCATAAACCAAAACTTATTCTGGGGACACTCAGTTTGTTTGGAACATGAACAGTGTGCAAGGAATTGATAACAGAATTATGTCCTAAAAGACAGCTTGAGTCTTAATGACTCATCTTTTCTCCCTTGCAAGCTCATGGGAAGAGCTTATCCAGCTTCTACAGCTCACAATGCAAATTCCTTATTGCAAAATTTGACATCAGGTAGGAAGAATTTATTTTAATAACTGCATATATTATGATGTATAATGAAAAAAATACAAAGTTATGAAAGGTGTTTATCTATACTATGCCACAAAGGTCTATAATATACATATATATCTACCTATAAAAGCATTTACTTATAAACACAGGTATTTAGATATATACATGAATAAATGTAAAAATGAAGTAGAGACAATTTTTTATTTCCTAACCTGATTACTAAGGAGAAGCTGCTGCCTCAGTCCAGGCTCTTGGACAAAATTATTAAAGAGCTCCAAAAGACTGTGGATAGTGAATACTACACCACCCCTTTCTGGTGGCTGCTCCATACACCTGATGACTTTGCACCTTCCCTCTTTTCCACTCTCAGTGATGTGTGTGATGTTTGCCAACGCTGAGCAGCCACAGCTAACCTTGCCGTTACTTGATAAATATAGGAAAATGACTTTCTTAAGTTACAAGACACTAAGAAGATATACTCACACAGCAAAAATTCTGAATTAACCAAGAGCAAGTTGATCTTAGCACTGAAATTACGTTTCACTACTGCCAAGAGTTACAGTTGGACATTTTCTTTACATGACCACACTTACTATGAAAATGTCAGTCATTATTATTTTTTTCTAAGTGGTAGTTTCTGGCCTTCTTTTCTTCAGTGCTTGAAAATGTGGCACTGCTTACTCCAGAACCCAAAATTTTGGAAGCAAACTAAAATTCTGCATATTTTTTATGTTGAAGGTTAAAGATGAATCTCAGTTCCCCCAACTTGTTCCTCTTCCACCTTTTGCAAGGCAAAGATCATATACAGGACCACCTTTTCTGTCTGTGCATTAACCTCAGACAAATGAGGCATGATCACAGTTGCATGCAGGAGAGTTCCTGTTTATTGTGCTAGTCATTAAAAAGAATGACTGTGAAATGAGTATCTGATAATATATGATGATAGATAAAATAATAGGGAATGATGGAAAAGACATTATCTCAGCAATTTTGTAATTAGATACTGCATTTCCAAATAGCACAGAGAGAATAATTCCACACTGGCAAGGGAAGAATAAGATGACCCACAAGGTCTCACCTGTTAGAATACTGATTATTTTATTCATGTATCCCTTTCTTTTGGATAGCCATTTTTATTTAGTAAGAAAAAACTCCAAACCAAATAACACCCCCCCCCCCCCAATAAGTAGGACAGTTTATTTCTTAGTTTTAAAGTGTGTATTCCTTCTTTTCTCTCGTCATTAAAAAAACCAACAAACTGATTTTTAAAACTAAGAAATATTAAAGAAAAACAATGTCTGATTGGTTTTTCATTAGAAATAACTTCTTAAAGGTACACAGAATGGGCAAGAATAACAGGATCTGGACCAAATTCCTGAAAGACACTTAAAAAATCAGTGTGAAGCCGACCTGATTTTATTTAAGGTGTCTTTTCTTTTTTCATCAAGGAAAATAAATTTGCTTAGACCAGGCATGGTATTTATAAAAAGAAAGAGAACAGAAAGTACAGAAAGATTTATAAAGTCCTTATATACATAATCTATCAAAAATAATATACTACATTGGACAACACCACCAAATTATCCATTCTCAAATATGCTTAGAAATACTGACATAGCAGTGCCAAGATGCATTTAAAGATAGTTGTCCCAATGTTAACAAGCTTAACTTTAACATTCATCTTATAGCTAGTACGAAATCCAATTGTTCTCTTTTCTTCTCTTCCCTCTGGCACTTACTCTGCATTGTGAATATAGAATTTAGAAAGAGAAGCATGTTTGCCCTAGCTGGACAACTTTCCAGGTACTACTCATGTACTTTCTGCATTACTGGATGCAGCGGTAGATGTGAATCCTGCATATCAAATGTGATGCAAACTGGGGGATGTGTGAGGATTAGGCCACAACTCTAACAAAAGCCAATCAAAAAGATGACCTTCAGTCCCAGGGAGCCTACAGTCACCCTACTGACCAAGACTGAATTAGAAAGGTTGAATTCAACAAAAAACCATCATTAAGTAGAGAGACAAAATTCTTACCTCAGTAGCAGACCAAATAGCGTAACCAAATACAATTCTGCCTATAAAGCAACAGCAGGATCACAACCTCTTTTGTTAGAAGAGTAGACCTTGGCCAGTTCAGGATCAGCATGGGAGGGAAGCTAAGGCAGACAGCCCTAGACAGAAGAGTCCTGCGGAGCTGGTTGATTTTCAGTAATCACCTTTTACAAGATAAGACCCTTGGGAAATCATGCAAAGGTGGGAAGAAGCTGACAAGAATGAACAATCGGCTCCTGACTAAAATTAAGACATAAAAAGGAACACATGACTGGAAAGAGTGGCAAGTGACCCATGGGGTATACAGAGCCACCATCTTAGCATGAAGGAATGAATGGAGTCAATAAAGCCAAAGCTCACTTCGAGAACTGATAAGGGATTTGAAGAGTATCAAGGGCTGCTATGGGCATGTCTGCAGCAAATGAAACCAAATTAGGTAAGGTGTGAAGCTGCTGAAAACTAAGAGGAAAATTCAGTTTTGATCCAAGGAAGAAAATAAAAAGTGCACAGACAATAGCTTTGAATAACCTCAGAAGATTCCTTTCAAAACAGGTAAAATGTAACCACAGAATATAACCCAGGAAAGTCTGACAGACATGGGGAAGGAAGGGGTACAGGAAGTCAGCCAGGATCATTATGGAGAATGTCATTTTTATTATTGCTACATATGATCCACGATTACATGTGGTTTTTTTAAAAGCTTTTTTTGCTTGTTGGTTGGTTGCATTTTTGGTGTGGAATTTTTGGTTTTTTCTCCCCACACATTCTTTATAGTTAGTCACTTGTTAAGGCAAACTTGAATTATTTGTGTGCCTAACTTTGTATTGTATTAGGAGCAGTCTGAAAGCAACCTGAAGGGCATGGCAGACTCTGTTCATCAGGGAGAATTGTCTTAACATATGCACATAGTGCTGCATACACCAAAAGCATTATGCTCAAAATGTGATCTGGTGATTTTCACAATTCTTGATGCTTTTTCAACTTGCAAATGTCATAATTTGCCTTTTGAACTGACAATTTTCTGACTGAATAGTACCTCTCCCATACATATTAGGACGTTTTATTATCAGTCCTCATCATCCATAGAAGGAAAAATGTAGTGTTTATACAGTGTATCTCATATATTTTACAGTTACCTGCATCCTGATCTTGTCTATAACCTCTGGACTTTGGCATCTTTCTTGAAAAACAAGATAATGATTTGAACCCTTTCAGGTGATCTCTAACTGAATTACCTAAATCATCAAGATATTATGCAAAACAGACTTGTTTACCCTATTTAAGAATGAATTGTATTTTACTTTGCAGAGAACTCAGTGCCTATTATAGACATGTTGGGAATTCACATCAAAGAAAAAATTCACTATTATGTCTCAATGTTCAAATGAAAACATTTCAGCATATACTTTGATTTCTAAGTTTAGAAGCTGCAGGAGGATTGTGGTATACATGCTCCATATTTCAGACTGCTTTCATGGCCTTGTTTAGAGCTTTAATTGAAATGTGCAAGTGTCTAGGTTTGCTTGCTACTGGGAAGTGTTCCTGGACCTCCTGTGTATTCCAGCTATCACACACCAGAGAACCTTGTCTTTTAAAGTGCCTAGATAGTACTGAATAGTGTTCCTCATTGGAAAAAGCACTTAGTCTTCAGTCAAGAAATCCCAAAGAAGTACCAAAACAATCTAGCAAAACAGATGCTGCTTTCAGTTTGATACCACACAGCATGAAGTTTACAAAATAAGTAACAGGTGTGAATCTAGAAGTTCAAGGTTCGCCTTGGTATTTATGACAAAAGTACCAAACCAACACTTCACTAAGGCACAAATCCTGTTTCCTGGCTATCTTAGATGACTTCTGAAGTCTTTAGCAATGTATTTATATAGTTTGATGTGAGACTACAAATTTCAGGCAACCTTCAGTAGAAAGTCTTACATGACCAGTCGTCCTTTTTAGTTCCAGCCTCTAAAACAGAGCAGTAATTACAATCTGAAGCCATGAAAGAAGGATATAGAATTAAAAAAAAAAAGAGAACAAACTCTTTAGAAACTCAGCATTCAGAGGGCATAAGGCAGTAGATTAGCATGAAACATTTATCACATATATAACTTGGACAATATTCCTTTAGAGAAAGCTCTATTTGCATTCCAATTTTCTGGACTCCATTGTGGCAGCCAGTTTTAGGTGCTGGCAGTCACAAGTCGCACATCACCACACCCCATACAATGATTTAATGCAAAGCATAGGTGCCTATAATCCATGTGTGTGGGATGATTGAAGAAAAAAGACTATTAGTGACTCCTAATGCCTAGGTACTACATCTGTATGTTTTGAAAGGAACAACACTGTGATGGTTTTACTCCAATAATGGAAAGCTGAAAACATATTTCTACAGAACTGAACATCAGTTTGGTTATATCTGTCTACTCTCATTACTTTCGCAGGTCACGGTAGGAAGTTTCTCCTCTGTATTGCCAGAGACAAAACAAAGTCTCCAAGTTTTTGATTTTCATCACTTAATCTCAGAGTTGAGCTTAACTAGGACAATTCAGTTAGAGCTTTTTGTTCAAAGCTTTGGGGGCAGGAAGCAAATACTTCCACAATGTAGTTAAGAATCTCATCAGGTAGTTAAGAATCTCCCAGAGTCCCAAGTAACTTGAAAGGAACTTAGAACAGCAAGTTCTTCTTCATATGAGGAAGCACTATTTCAGGCTTGAAACATTCATAGAAGAGTTTGTACTGGAGAGACAATTTCCTTGAGTATGAGTTGATGATAGTTTTTAAACAGAACGGACATTTCATGCTACTTTTAACAACCATTTGTACAATCACCTGCAACACCTGGGAGTTAGATGTGAATGACTGAGTAACAAAGACAAGCTACACTCCTGCAAGAGCCTTAAGGGCTAACATTGTAACGAGCTACACCTGTACAACAAACCCTAAAGATCCTCGAGCTGTATTCCTTGTGCTCCCCAAACTGCCTACCTCTTCCTCCTTTTCATTTATCACTTATTAAATGCAACACCTACCCTACAACTTGCAAGACATGTGGCACATAGGCCCAGCTCTGGCATTTATAGCTCAGAAGGCAGCTGAGACTTCATTCTCAGACTAATAAGATAAGAAATATTTAGAAGTAACAGCTGAAGGAAACTGACTTAAAGGAAGCTGTTACAGATACTTTAGCACCACTAAGTATTTAGATTACTACACACAGTATCAGCTTAGAGAGCTTTTAACATAAGAATCCAACAGAATCCTTTTTTGTATATTTACATAAGTATCTATTGCACATACAAATCCTATATGCACTGCTAACAAACTGAACTGTGACTTCATCTGAATAAAGAAATCTTCAGAAGTACAGAGATGTTCGGTCTTCACTCTTAACAGGTCAATCCTATTTATAGCCTTTTTTGTTCCCCTTACCTGAGGGTATTGTTTATAACTTTTTAGCCAAACCTAAGCTATGCATTTTTTAGCTTCTTCTATAAGCTCTCTTAATACTCCCTGTATCCACCACCACAATGAATTCTGAGCTTTACTCACTTCCAGCAAGAGCTTTAAACACTGTACCTAGATGGTTCTTATTTACAGCTGTGACAGTCCTACAGAATATAACCAGTTTAGCTCTTATACTTGTCTTTAAGCTTAGAGACAATACATAGGAAGCTGTGTCTATGCCATGCTTATAATCTTTCCCTCTGAAATGGCACAAGAGACAGGATGATAAATTGATTGTAGTATGCTCAGCCTGCAAAAGACAGGAAGCTATTATACACAGCAGTAAACTGTAGTGAAAGCCATGTATTATCAACTTTAGAGAGTACTCAGGTAACAACGGTGAGCCACTGAGTGCAGGTGTTAGCCAAACCTACTTTACATCACTGCAACTAGTTTACATAATTAATGCCAGTATGTGGCAGAAAGCCTTGTCCACTTGTCTTTGAAAATCAAAGTTTGACATAATTCTTCCTTTAGAGGAGTGTGTACAAGGTGTGTTGCTGGGTTTTTCCTTTTTTCGTCTACATTCCAACAAAACTGAGGGCTGGAATTCAGTGCTGAACTGAAATACACTTTACAAGGTTCTGGGGTTTGATTTTGTAAGTGTTGTTTAGTTTTGTTTGGGGTTGTTTTTGCTTTTCTTCACTGATTTAAAAGAAAAATAGACATGACAACACATCAAGGTACTAACATCTTAAAAATTTTAAGGCACATTCCAACAAAATAAACTTTTATTGAATG
>VWZD01008642.1:0-55129 GCA_013396695.1 Sakesphorus luctuosus
CCCTCCTCTCCCCTCCCCTCCCCCATTTATTTTAAGTGCCAGAATATATATGTAAACTCTGAACCACCCAAGGTAGCTGAGCTGGTCTCAGACCCAAGTCTCCCACATCATGGGAAACTGTTATAAAGATCATAGGCAGCTCCAGTTTGAGAGCAGGAAGAACTGAATGTATAAAGGATATGTATTTATATGTCCCCCTATTCTAGACTTTTTGCATAGGGTTAATTAAGTCATTATACTGTATAAATAGTTAATGGCAAGTTGGTTACAAGGGTTTTCACAACAATATTTTATTTGTCATTGGTGTGGCTGAACAATTCAAAGTTAAGCAGGGATCATTTAAAAATCATTCAAAGAATTGCACGTCTGTAATATTAGGTAAGATATGGACACTCACTTGAGGTAAGATATGGACACTCAGGAGGAAAATTCACAAGAGCTTAGGAAAAAGCATTTTCTGGGCAAGCAAAATGCAACTGTGCAATCAAATTAGGAGCGAAGTCTACAGTTGCCACCACACTGTGCTGTTGAGATGGTCTAATTTTGGATATTGTGTCTCTTGTCCTTTCCTGTTTCTAGGTTAAAGATTGATGATGTCTGGAAGCTTACACCTTGTCCCTTTGCCTGTCCATAACTTATGAAACATGCCAAGTGTTTGTTTTTCTTCCCTGCTACTTTTCACTTCACTGAGCACTTCCCTTTGCACTCACACCAAAATTTTGAATATAACCTTCCTCTGGAATGAGTAAATACTCTAAAGCTAAGCAGTATCTTGTATAAATTACACACTCTGCAAGTGAAAAAGAAGAGACAAGTGAAGTCTAGATGCAGTAGAAAGGGCACGACTTAGGCCCTTTTGTTGCTTGTACAGACTTGCAAACTCCTCTGGCACAGTTGAGGATGCACCCTCACCATTCCAGTTGCTCCAGCCACCACTGTTCTAGTAGCACCAGCTTTCTCTTGATTTATGCCAATAAATTGTTTTTCCTGAATAAATTACCTTTTCTCATTAGTTAAGCCTGTATCCTGTCTCTGTTAAAAGGAAGGGAACTACAGAAGAGATATGCAATCAACTCAGTAGTGGGGGTTGTAAAACTGGTTTCACATAAGATGATATCAGGGTTCAAATTTTCTTGTGCATACCAAGATGGTATATTTGCCATTGCAATGAGATGTTTTGCCTGTTAAACATCCCATAAAGTGCCAGTTGCAGATGGGAAAACCACCTGAATCCTCTCTTACAGTTGTTACAGGCAATCATGCAGATTGAGGTCTAATATTTCTTAAAGAAGGTTGAAGTGGTTTGACTAACACAGATGAGTTTGGCTAAGCATCCTATTATTGCTAGAGGCCGACATTTTCAGAAGGTACGTTTGACCCAATTTTGTAGCACAATAAAATCTCTGTGCCTTTATGTCCTGATACACCACGAAGAAAGAGAAAAACGTTGCCCCATTTGACAAACTTGCAGGAAAATTTACACAGCAGTAGTTACTAAAGAATTAGGTCATGAGTGGAGCAGCAGAGAGAGGCCAGAAGAGAAAGTAAGAGGGGATGTGTGTGTGGGGGGGTGTGCCCTAAGAGAAGAGAATTACTCAGAGAACAGAGAGAGTTTAAGATAAGCAGGAATAAGAAGTTTATTTGGTGGGAATAAAAAAAATTCACTGAGTTAACCAAACCTTAAAGGTTTGAGCTGGTATGGGGAATCAGTGGGGAAAAACCTCAAATGCAAAGCAACTCATTGCTCAAGACTAGAAATTTAGGGGCCACACAAAGTAAGACAGTGGTGGGTGCTCAATTTTAAGTAAATGTTCAGAGTGCTTTATTGAAAAAGAAGAAAATAGGCAACAGTTAAATATATTTCTACATAGGACAGTGGTGCACATTATAAAAACTAAGTCTTCAAAGAGTTTCCACAGAGAAAGCAGTCCTTCCTTCAAAACATTCAAACACGGAAAAGCTGTACATTTTCCTTTCACACCTCAAATGTGTCTGTGGAGACATGCTATTAATAATAAGAATTCCTTCCTCTCAGTGTTGATTCACCAGTTTTGCTTCTAAAGTGAAGAGTCTTAAAATGCACCGTCATTCCTCAAAGAGAGATTCTGCTGTCAAATATGTGGACCAGCTGGGGAGTTAAGAAGAAAAATTAAAGCATTTCAACTATGACACCCAGGAGGCACTTCTACAATGTTCCTGTTTAATCGTTTTTTGAAGTGCAAGTTTTCAGTTCTGCTGAACTTTTTTTACAGTGAGAAAAAGAAAACCCTTCAGCAGAAAACTTTGATGACAATCACTTTTTCTTAGGTTTGTCAAACTTTTGAAAAGGTGAATTAGTAACAACACTTTTCTGTCCTGATATATTTTTTTACACCCAGAGGCAGAAGATTGACATTCCATGCACACATGCAAATGAGAAACACACCTTACTGTTAAAAATCACCTACCTGCTATGTCTCAACACAGTTATAAATGAAAAGTCATGAATGTGTGAGAACTATCTAATCATATCTGGTTCTGATTTCACTATGACTATTCATCTGTCAGCACCATTTGAAATAGCAAAAAGGGGGAAAAAAAAGAACAGAGACTAACCCAGGAACTATGGTAATGGCATGGTAAAAATCTTGCCAGGATTCTTTTCTTTTCGTATCTCAAAGATGACATAACAGATATTGGAGTTTGGAAAAGTTAAGGATAATAAGGATCATGTAAATTCTTCTTATTATGAGAGGATCTGCATTAAGAAGAAGATGAATTCAACACCTCACAAGAAGATACTGCACCATGTCTGATATAAAGATGGGACACATACTTTGGTTGCCCTCTATCTTAACTGAAAAATGAAAGACAGTCAATATAATTAAAGGGCAATTTTTTTTTTCAGTATTCTTTTTAACATTGTCTAACAAGTGTGACACAGACCCTCATTTTAGCCAAGTACTTACTGGGACTGAAAAAGAAAAGACTGTTTCCTAAAAGAATGGCTAGCATCATCTTAAACTGAATTTTAAAAAGTTTTTTCACAAGCATACAAATAAACCCTCGTGCCCCAGGACAAAAGCTAGCCACTAGACGACAAAGGGCTAACAAGCAGCTTCCCTAACAGAGCAGTTATTCCAGAAGGCCCCAGCTCAGCAGTTCTTCACTGGCTAGGAAAGCATGTTGAGTGGAAACATTCAAAGGGTAGAAATCAATTAGGTGTGTAACTCCCATTCAAAGCTGGGGGAGGAGAAGGAGAGGCGAATGCCAGACTTCTACAAGGCTGTTGAAAATCTTCCCATGCCTGAAGTTAAGCATGTGCTTAAATGTCTTGAACTTTCATGGCAGAGACAGGACCCTGGATTAGAGGACTTACGGACTGGATCAAGCATGGGGAGCCCTATGTTGTACAATAAAGCTGAAGTCTCTTTTCCTGTTGTTAATCTCTTTCCTGTATGCTAGCCCCAAGGCACAGTGAAGAGTTAATTGATTTTCATCCAGGAAAAGAGGACTTCACTGCAAAGTGCAGTCATGGAATTTTTTATTTTATTTTAAGCACCAGGCACACCTGCCAGGCCTCCAATTATTCCTCAGGAGAAAGTCTACTGTTTTTCCTGTGAGGAAACCCTCTGATCCAGAGGTTTGTACCTCATCTATGCACTGTTAATCTGTCTTCCCTTTTAAAACCCAGCTGCTGGTGGAGGGTTTGGGGGTGCCTGTCCTTTTGTGTAGTGGTTAAGGTATTTAACCAGGGAAAGAGAAAGCCAGGGCTAGTTTCCTTCTCAGCCAGGGGTGCTAAAAGCACTGGGAAACGTCCTCTGCAGCTCTGCAGATGGTTACGAAGCATCATGAGGAACCAGGAACTGAAGGGGGATGTTTCACACCATTTTGTGCAGCAGCAATAGATGTAAAGTTGAGCTCCTGCACAGGCTCTTGGAACTGCATTGGAGTGCAGCCTTATAGCAAAATCTGAACCATTTGGGGTGAAACCAAACTGCTAGATCTTCTTTGGGAGAACATAGAGTGCTCCAGTCACTCACAGAAATCTACTGCTAGTCAGAAAGCCTTTGAATTTGGCCCAGCACTGACACAGACAATATGGTCACTGGGTCTTCAGTACCCCAAATTTCTCTCTACAGATCCACTTCTGTTTCACCTCTTCACATACAGATGAAGTCTAAAATGTTCAAAATCAGTCTAATTCTAATTAAGGTAACTCAGTCTTTTTTTATGGTTTTCTTCAAACATGTTGAGCAGTACAGAATAAATTATAAACATAGAATAGTTTTTCTATTATTGCATGAGGAAATGACACTTGTGTTGCTAAGGTTTGAAATAAAAATAAGAAAACAAAAAAAAGCAAAAAGTAAAACATGATTGTGCTAAATTCAAATGTGCACAGGAAGATATAATGGCTTTACATTTTTTCAAACACCAGAATGAGTTCTGTTGTGTGTCTTGTACCCACTAATGGATTTTAACTTTATTACTATCCAGTTTTATTGGAACTAATCAGAAGACTGTAGGAATGAAAGGACTTCCACATTACTGAAACAGTTAATTTTTTTAAAGCCAGGTTACTGAAGTGCAAGTTAAAAGGGAGCAGCAGATCAAATCCATGTGCAGGTCATTTGAGAGCTCACTCTCATTTTTGAAATACAGATTATCCAGGATAACATGAATTCAGCGTTTCTATGTAATGTTTCATTGATTGATCCCATAGGCCAACAGCACATGCCTGTAGAGAGATACTTAAAAATGAATTTTAAAACTTTACTATGATTTGATATTTTATAACCTGTCAAAAAAATCAGTTAGAGGCTCTGCCTTTTCTCAATTTCTGATATCATGGCAGCAGATCTTCGGCAGAAATGTGTTTTTTTCATACAACTGAATGGTAGTTGCCACAAAAACACATGGCAAGTCACGACTCTGAAGAAATTCCTGGGTGAACAGTAGCAAAGGTGAAATGAATGGCTAACACCTGCCAAAACCTGCATAGAGAGTGCTGATGTCATCAGCAGTGCCATCACTTCACAGACTCTGCTCAGGTCTTGACAGGTAAGGGCAGGAGGCTATGACCTTCAAATAGTCTATTTTAAGATGCATTTTCTGTGTGGCGTTTTTAAGTCTCACTGAAGCCTGGGCAGGACCCAGCCTTTTACTCATCTGGTCCTTATTTATGTTTATGTATAAGCTTTTACATGGACATCATCCTGGTACCTTGTGAGTGTATTATGTATATTAATGGCCTTGTCCTCAAGCTACGCTAGGAGTGATGAAAGTGCAATTCTTCGCTCTGACAACAGGGAACAGGGATGCAAAGAGGGGTGAGGTGACAGACCAAAGTCACACACAATGTCTTCTGTGCCCCAGCCTCAGCCACAACTACTGCTCTCCTTTTTGGTTAAGTTATAGCTGTTTACTTCAGTGGGAGCTGAAGCTTTCAGAGCTCTTCCTAGGTTTAAATCTAAAATGTTTGTGGTATATCAGTAATGCAATAGACAGACAGATATACATATCCACAAACTTCAGGACTGAAGCTTCATGAGTGGTTTCACAGACATCCCTAGAGCACTGATGTCCACTTTCTGTGAGCAATGTGGAGGAAATGTCATCCAGTAGATATAAAGTCAAAGGATGAATTTTTGACTTTACCATAGGCTCAGCATGGAAGTATTGGTAATGTATTTAGTTTTTTTGCAGGGTAATGTAAAACAGACTTTCTGATGCTAGAGATATTCTGACAAAGACTTTTTTAACAAAACACATAGATCAAAAGCTGTTGTTCAGATTTTGATATCCTCCATGTAACAATTGACTTTTCAAACCTTTTTACCCTAAGAATTCAATACCATGATATAAGAAACCTTTCAAGCAATGGGAATACCTGGTCAGTATCACAAAGATGTTTAATATTGTTAAGTGTAATACTTGCCTGTTTGCCAAGGCCACTGTCTGGGACAAAACTGCACATGGAACTAGTTAGCGCATGTGATAACATTTAATAACCAGTCAAGAAAGATGAAAAAACACAAATCATGGGTATGTATGCATGGCCAGGCTTCGCGAATGCAGATTTGGGAACGGCTCACCCCACGTGGGTGTGCCCTTCCAGCCTGTGCAGTGGATTTTTCAGGTGAGGCACAGCATGAACAGAACTGGCCCCACCATTTGAGTCCTAAGGTTCATCTGCCACGGCTGAGCATTGAAAAGAAAAGCATATTAGCTCTCTGCTCTTAAAAGACTACTATGGTGTAGCATCAGAATTGATAGTCCAGGTTGACTGACAATTGATTTAAAGTTTCAGGACACACACCAGCTGAAACTGAAAGTAATGGGGATGAAGGTGATGTGTTTAGCCTCAGAAAGCATGGAATTAAACTGTCTGCTGGTAGGAGGTGAGAGGGGAAAAAACTGTAAATAGAGCAGTCCTTTATTTCGTAACAGCAGCCCCCAGGAAGGTGGGAGTGGGAAGGAAAGAGTGGGATGAAACCACAGCAAGTTTTCTCTTCAGTGTACCTAACAGGAGATTAACAAAGAATACGCTTAATTATTGCTTCCTGCTCACCTGCCTCGTTTCTTCAAGAACGAGAGCCCATTCAAACAACATTAACTCCCCTGGCAAATGCACTCCTAATGGAACTGGTTACAAATTAACCAGGCCAGTTGCTTCTTTCACCTAGAATGATTGCAATTAATTTCCTCTACATTTTTTTGCAGACTTGCTGGTGAACTTTCAGTTTCCAAGGATCAAAATCTGGATGCCATGCTGAGGTAAATCAGCATAACTTCTGTTCAAGGCAGCGATATTGTCTGCTTTCACACCAGTCAGTCATCCATCAGTTCTGGATGATCAAATTCACTGTCCTATTTACTGCCTTCAGTAATTCTGTGTTCTCCTAGCTGGTGCTAGATTTATTTTGTTAATAATTCATGGATTGCCTTCAACTTATGACTCTCTGTGCTACACAAATGATACAGAGTAATTAAACTACCTTTGAAGCACCTTGAGTGCTGTTGGCAGGAACAATAGCAAGTATTTAAAAGAATATTTAATATTGTGCAGTGCCGGCATGCATGCTGGGAAACAACCTTGCATCCCAGAACCTACCCTGGGCCAATCACAAGAGAATGGCTTAATTGGTTAATCATATAAATTACAGTCACTTAATCATTTTAATCACCGTCATCCAATTAGCTTGGAGTTATGGGCTCTGAGGTAACAGTTATGCAAATGTTTGCTCCACTGCAAGCTATTAACAGCCATATTTTCTATATCAAGCTGACAGTGACTAATGTGAAAAGGGAAGTGAAGAAAGTGAACATTTGTTTAGTATAAACTTCTTCTGATTAGAATTAAGCAAATTATGGGAATGGACTGAAAAGAGAGCAGGTATCTTCAGTCACAGAGAAATCCTTCCACTGGTTATGTTGGTGTGGACATGCTGTTATGTTATTGCAGAACACTACAGTGCCCCAGCATCACTGTTGCTTTTAATGAACCACTTCAGTAGCAGGATCAGAATAAATTTCAGCATTCAGTTACTGGAAATCTGAAATGATGAGTGAAGGCTAGTTGGTCATCATTTATCAACAGTGGATAGTTTCCTGGAACAGAGTTGTGACACTTTTACCGCATACCTTTGTGTCTCTCCTGCTCTGTCTCTGCCAAAATCACACCACAGTCTCATCTCTAGGACCATAGTGGCATCATGCTGGCTTAAGTGGAGATATTTGCTACTTGCAATGAGGATCAGAATTTATTCCCAGCTCTTTCTCAAAGGTGAAAAGGTGCAGATAAGATTTTTCAATATTTTATGTCTCATTTGCATTGTTTGGGTAAAATGGGGCAGAGTGACAAAACCCCAGACACAGGAAATACAGAGCAGCAGAAGTACCTCTGGTAGTGGGATTCATGACACATTGCAGCTGGAACACGCAAGACTTTTGTGGGACCAGATATCCATTGGTATCGGGAATATATTGTTTTGACCTATTGGCAACTTGGTCTCCCTTGACAGACATGCAGAATTTTCAGAGCTTCATTCCTATAATAAAGCTAATATGGGAGAAAAAAGGTGGAGAGGATTGGAATATTTGTTAACATTACTTTTTTATAGTTCATATTTATCAGCTGAAAGTACACTTATGTATCTAGCAGATAAAGAGGGGGCAGCTGGCAAGATTCTCTGCAGCATTCAGAAGTTTGTCATTAAAAGATTGACACATACCTCAGAGAAACACTTACGAGTTGCAAAGCCTCTAGCACACATAGAAAATGCATTTGTTATATTTGGTGTGAGAAGCCACAAGTCATCCCTTCTCAAAACTGTTTTGTTACCATTAAGAATCTGACCTAGAAGATATGGGGAAAGGTTTCCACAAAACTCTACAATATTTTAATTTCATTTTTTTGTGTTTGATTTTTTTGTGTGTGTGTTATTGTTTTAAGACAATTGAGGTTGCAAAGTTCCATATTTGAGGCACTAAGAGAAGGAGCTACATATATACACATATCACTGTCACCAGAGCCATGTATTAAGGCTTAAATTTAACATGTGTGCTAAGGACATTAGCAGAAAGAATAACAAGTTTTACTCTGTAGTTATTTGAAACCAGGCAACCCGTTGTTATAATATTCAATTAACAAATTATTGCAATATCTATTAACAATTTATTAGTCCTTTATCAGTTACTCATAAATTGAAATGTAATGCAAAGCATAATCATATGGCTATTTAAATTAACAGTCAGTCTGGGGAGATGGTGTACGAGTTAAGAGTAAATTATTTTGGGACAGAGGGGCTGACCTTGTCAGCTAGAACAGAAAAATCATACTCCTCACTATATATTAATGAACAGATAAACAACTAGAGGCTGTTCCTCTTTGGTGCAGAGGAGGAGAAAATATGTTTCTGAGTTTTAGCTCAGTCTTGATGATGTTATGAGTAAATTAGCTGTGTAGGTATTCTAAGAACCCTAATGAATGAAGCACTTCAAATAGGTTGCCACCTCTGAAATACAAAAATACCTGGTGAATTGGGAGAAAAATTGCTGCTACAGCTGCAGATGGGTCCGTATGTGCAAAGCAACTCCGATGCCAACCAGTAAAGTTTATAGTAAAGGTAGCCAAGCTGAATGGCAACCACTCAGAGGGCAACCCCCTTCATAATAGGTCTGTGAGCTAGAAAAATATTAGCATACAAATTTTATGGAGGAAATCGAAATTGAGATTAAAGACTTGATCTTATAAAAAGACTAGATCAAGCAGTGTTCTCCAGTGCCTACAGAGACAAGATCTTTCTGCAGCACACCACACGAGCCCAGCGCTGTGCCAGCATGGACAACAAAGCCCCATAGCTGCAGGTAAACCCACACCTGAGGCTGAAACCCCAACAAGAAGACCAGGACAGGAATGACACATCTTCTCCCTGTAGAGGAATGAAATGTCTAATTTCACAGTTCCAATGCCCCAGTACTATTGCATCTCTCAATGACCTTATATGTGAGAAATCCTGAAAAATATTTAAGTGATACTTTCAAATTTTTGCCTTTAAGCAATAACCTACCTTTCTGTAGCACCAAGGAAGCTACTGTTGAGTAGTGGTATCTTTCAGCTGTGTTGACAGGATACCCTGACCTTTGCCATGCCCTCAGCAGAGATACTTATGCCTGGTAAGCACTGCTTGCTCTGTCAAGGTCGTTCCACAGCTTCAGAGACATGATATGCCTGAAATAAATTAATAACCAAGCACACCTATCAATATTTATTACAATTACTCAGGCAGAATGTGAAAAATAGGCTTCATCCATCAGCACCACGCAGTCAGAGCATTGCTGTGACCCCAGGACCAAGTTCCCAACACCTTCACCCCCTTTAAATGGTGTCATGTCCTGTCAGAAATGGGGTTGGAGTTGCTCTTCTCATCCTGCAAGGAAGATGGAGCCAGGTAAAGAGTTTAAACAGGAAGAGATCTTCCTGCAGAGAGAACTGCTAGGGCTCTAATTAGCCTTCCACTAAAATATTTCCCCATGCCAAAGTGTTTGTCTCGGATATTCATTTACCCTGTTAGGTTGAAGTCTTCTAAAATCTTTCTCTGACTCATGTGCCAGAGGATTTCTTTATGATGGTGGTTGTACAGAGCCATTCACTTCAGGAGCCAAGAGGTCATATTATAGCCTGTTGGTATTCAGCTTTAAAAAATAAATACAACTGTGATTTTGCATGTATGTGCGCGCTCTTTGAAAGTCTTAATAGAAGAATATAATTATTTTCTTACTAGTTTATTGAATGATCACCAATTGGTATATTTTGCATCTGTCACTGGAGAAAAAAAGTTTTATGGATGTTTAAAAAGCTACTGTAATGACAGGTTTTCTTCATTCCTTTACTAGTGCTATTGTTTTCTTCTCCTCCATTCACTTCAAGCAAGTAGTGCATGAGGAATGCCAGGCCAGGCTTCCTGAAAATTAGCCTCAATTAAGCCAGGTGGTCTTTGATTGTTAACGATTGATTAGAAAGCAAAAGACAGATTTACAGCAAATTAGTCAATAACTGAGCTTTTTTCTTTTTTATTGGGAGAAGAGATCTCCTTTCTGCCTGTTTTTATTTTTGATATTTTGTT
Source organism: Sakesphorus luctuosus (assembly GCA_013396695.1). Taxonomy (NCBI): domain Eukaryota; kingdom Metazoa; phylum Chordata; class Aves; order Passeriformes; family Thamnophilidae; genus Sakesphorus; species Sakesphorus luctuosus. Next base: position 10,611 of record VWZD01008642.1, read on the forward strand.
AAGATGCGTGTATTTATGTCACCATGTCTCAATAGAAAGGTTTTTCATTCTATTGACAAATCTGTCACTTCAGAAAGAACATAATGCTGCTGCTGATTTTACTCATTAGTAATAGGTTTGACTATATTAAATACAGTATTTATTGTATTTAGGTACACCATGGTGATTGTTTTTGCTTCCAGGGAGATCACACTGTACCACACTATTTGTTTTCATTAGTGTGTTGAGGGTGAAGAGGTACATTGCTGCATAACCCCAGAGCAAGAGCAATCTCCACTCAGGAGCAGTGCTGTGCAAATGTTTTTCTCTCTGATATTTCTAAACCTACAAAGAGCACGATGAATCTTTGACCTGTCTTAAGCAACAGTGTTCCTAAGGAGTGGCGTGCATCCCAAACTCGATCAATATTTGTTTCAGGCATTTTAGTCCAGACAGGAAAGTTATCTGAGGTTGTGAATACCAGCAAACATAGGTAGAGGGCTAGAGTTAAATTCAAGAAAGGGCAGTGGGAGCAAAGTTCAGCCCCACTGGAAGTTTAGGCACCTCACGAACAGCATCTGAACAGGAGCTTTCTGAGTCTTACTTTTGGCCTGAATTCCTGTTTGAGTTGAAGTTTGGATATTAGTATATCCACTAGCTGTCCTACCAATTACAGTTTGGCAGCAAGGTAGCTCTGAGAAAGATCCAGTTTTATAGGCCTAAAGTATTTTTGGAAATCTGTCTCTATAATCAACTGCAGAAAGAAGCGTGTTACAGAGCATCACCAAAGCACAGGCAGGTAGCATGAACAAGATTTTCTATTGCTCTTCCTCCCCATCTCTGTCTCTGACAACTTCACCCGGCTGCAGGAAACAACAGAGCAGCTGAATGGTATCCAAACCTGAGAGATGGGTGCATGAAAGAAGGCTGATCCTTGCATATCCTGCAGTTTGAAAGCAGATACCAAAACCAGGAAGGAAAACCATCCTGTTTTTTGGTGAGGGCTGAGTACAAAACCCCATGACTCTCTTTCAAGCAGTAGTGTATCTGAGTGAGCTTTGTCTTGGATGTGTCAAAGCATCAAGTGCAACCAACAGCTATTCACCCTTGCTACAGGGCATGTTTTCCCAACTGACAATGCAAAGTCAATGTACAACTGCAGTTTTCTTCAAGGCACATGGAACTGCAAACTCCCCTTTGACTTTCACCCTTGGCAATGATTGCAAGTATGGATTCAAAAGATGCTTAAAGCCACAGGGAAATTAAGACAAAATCACAGCTGTGCTATTTAAGAAATGTAGGAATAGAAACGACATGGTTAAATTCCTAGGGGTGTTTTGTTGTTCAGATCTGGGAACATGGAATACAAGCCAGGTCTCGGCAGTGAACGTTAAAGCAGCAGTAAAATGGGCAACATTAAAAGCATAAAAGGACTATTATAAACTACTGATTTAGCCTTAATAAAAACTGAAAGCTGGCATTTCATCCAGTCAGGGCTACTGAAAGTGTGACTGTTAGTATAGGTGGGGCCAGGGAGAGGGAAAGGAAGAGTAAACAGAGCATCAGGAGAAAGTGTGCTTTTATAGTCTGATTTTGGTGTTTATTAGCAAAGTTTGCCATGCAAAATGGTAGTTGGATGGCTCTGTTTTAAGTAGTGAAGGATAGCTTAAAGAGTCCTCACAGAAAAAGAAGAGAAAGAACTCATCTTTTTAACATTTTCCACTTTCCATCTTTGAATTCAGAGATTTCGAACCCCAGACAACATCTAACACAGAAGTTAAATTAAGGAGAAGGCAGAAGAGCTTACTTTGTTCTTTTTGGTCTGGCCATAAGTGAAAGGTCACTTGATGTCTCCTAAAGCTCTTTTACTGTGCATTGAGGTAAGCCATATGACCTTGGTAAGCTCCTCTTATGGGCAGGCTGCTAATGGGCAAGCTCCTCTTAGCCCATAAGAAATACAACTTATCCTCTGGAAAGTTTACCACCTATGCCTCTGTTGACTGCACAAGGGTCTTCATCAGCTATTCTTCCTCACTGAAGTCCGTTAGCTAAGATGCTGTTAACCTGGGAACACTGTGTGACAAAATGCGAAATACTGGGATACTGTTGAGTGGCTCTTGTCAGTGCCACTTCCACCAGAGACAGCAACCTGTTCTGTATGTGCTAGACTTCTAGCAACATGTCACCAATCAGAAATTCAAAATGCTGAAGGCCTGACCCACCCCTTGACAGTGGCTGGAGACTTTATTATTAGCTTATGACAAAGGGAACTCTGTTCTGTTTGGTTTTTTTCTCATACACCAGATGTTAAATCAACTGATGAATTGTCCCCTGAAGAACTCTGCCTTCTTCCCATTGTTCTTTCTCCTTTAACTCTTTAGGATATTATCTAAAATAATAATAAATTAGAATTAAAATAGCTAAAAATGAAACAGCTGTTGACCCTGATCTTTCAACTGTTCCTTTCAGTTTTAGTTACTCTTGTAGGGACTTCTAATGAGGACATGGACTATTTTTATTATCTTAACTAATTACAATTATTTTCTCAGTTGTGTCATGCAATTACTACTATTTATTAAATTAGTGCAGCTTTTTTATTTTTAGAAAAGAAGTAGTATAGCTCTATTTGTGACTGACCAAGGCATTTGGCTTATTCTGGTGATCTCTAATTGGCGAAATCAGAGTAAAATAGACAAATCATTGAAAGACAATTTCCCACCAGTTTTGAGTTGGCAATGGTTTTAGATTGACTTATGTCTGCAATAATGCGGGTATGAATGAAGATCATTGAATATAATTAATTTTTGCTTCCTCAGTGAACAGAACAACATATTTGTCTGAACGAATGTCTGTATTTACAGGGTAGGGCTTCATGAATGATTTGCCAGATCAGATTCAGAGAAATGGTGTGAAGAATAAGGTAGGTGGTGTACTGAGTACCTGCCCTACACACAGACTGTTCAACATCTTGCAGTATGAATACCTTACTAAGAGTTGTTACAATTCACATTTATAACAACCAGCTCACTCTAATAAGAAACAAGTTACATTTCAAACTTTGATCCAAATGTAAATTGGCTGCTGGTCAACTGAACAGAAATTAGATCATCATTCACTAAGCCAAAGGCATCAACAATATGTTGCTGTATTTCTCAATAGCAGTTTCTCAAAATCATTCTGCAGCTGTAATCAGAGAAGGCAACAGAAGTTTTTTTCATTGCTGCCTTCTAGCTCTGTCCCTTTTGGGTCCAAGAGGAGGCAGCTGTAGTCACTCTCTGGTGCATGGAAGCAACAGTTTGTGAACTGTTGTTCCTGATGCTGCACTCCTAACTGGAGCAGAGTCCCATGCCTCCTTGTCCTGGGAGGAAAAGTCTGTTTTAGAGCTCTAGACAAAAACCCCTTATCAGCTGGAAGGCAGGCATAGACAAGAGTGTGAATTTCTGTAGAGTTAGCCCCCCAGAGATTATAAAAGCACGTGAAGATGTTACGGGACAAAATGCCCTGATCAATCTTTAACAGAAGAAATAATGGAAACAGGTGGGGAATCGACATCAAGTGAGATAGTAGTGCAGTAAATACAGTTAATTGTTTGTCAGGAACACTTTGTAAAAGGCAGAAAAAGCAGTTGTTTGATCCTGTGTTCATGAGTAATACCTGTCTTATGGGTCCGTGATTATTTACTATGCATCATATTCTCAGTATTTATTTCCATTTCTATTTTATTCCACATAGTTTTAAATGAATAATATTCCCACAAGTACAAAGCTATCAAGATGTACTTTCATCTCCTTCTGAGGATTTAATGTCACTTTAAGAATAAGAAAATGTCCTCTAACTAGATCAAGTATTTACTCCGGACCAAAAACATACCCACAGCTGCAAAAGACTATGAGAGTGTCTCCCATTCGAAAGGGTGTCTGGATATTCCTGTCAAAGATCAAAGGATTGTGCAAAGGGCTGTGTGTATGTGGAAATCTCTGTGCAGTTTATGCACTCTGCTGGATAAGAAATGCTGTAAGCATGGCTGCAAAAAAAAAAAATTAGAGTCCCTTTTGATTGTGTTAACCTGGTTTGTATCACCATTATCATCACTTTACCTTTGTTTTTAACTATCAAGGTTTATACATAGAAGAATAATACTGGAGGGCTGTTAAAATGGACAGTTTTCCAATGGCCTAACAAAGGCTTGCACTTCAGAAGGGGAAGATATTTTCAGAGCCATCAATGAAGTCCCCAATCTGAGTTTCACTGTTCCTTTGTCAACAAATAACTATGAAAACTGCTAAATATTTCTGGTACTAGTCTTCCAGAATGATGACAGCTTAGTAGAATTGTTGTTTAGTCCATTAACTCACCTACCAGAGGTCGAAATTTCCAACTCTGCTGATAACTCATGGAAGTGTCAGTGTGATGCCATGTGATGCAGTTTGGTTTTCCATATGCTTTCCTGAAAGCCCCAGGAAATTACTCTCACAAAAGCATATTAAAAAGTCTTTATTAATATAACAGAGTTAATCAGAGTATAATCTAGGAAATGCCAGAAGTTCCACAACCTGATGACTGCTACTTCTCTGAGGTGTTGCAGTCCCCACTAATAAAATATCACAACCAAAATTAAAATAAAAAAGCAAACAGATTTTTTGGGGGTCAGTCATGCTGTGCTAACTTTGAAAATGACTGCATGGTAAGGTGAGATTTAAAAGTTCCAATGAGAAGCAATTAAGTTGGTGAAAGAAAATATAGCTATTTGCAAATATGCCTTCTCCTCCTTCCCTCTCCAGCACAAGAGTACTCCTAAGGGACCAGTTAATTCTTGCATGTGTATATGCTGTTCTTTAGGTCACAGTAGGGCAGACTGAGACACAGAAGTTCAAGTCAAAATTGTTTTGCAATTAAGAAAGTGTTGCAAGGTGAAGTTGTGAGGGGAAATAATAAAAAAGAGGTCTTTAGTATCATAACTTTTTTTTTTTACTTCAATGAGTCTGAAACATATGTTTTAATCTAAGGTACAAGCTTGAGAAATATAGTTTTGAATTAGGTAAATTGTTGTTAGTGACATACATTAAGAATAAAACCTAAGAAACACTTATGTTTTTTAAGTAGACCACATTGCAAGCACCTTACAGCTAATGGAATCCCTGCCTATACAGCAAGGAATTACTTTCCAGCAGGCCAGTGAGATACCAGCCCAAATTAAGACTTTTCCACTGTCACAAAGAACAGTTTAGATTGAACCAGGGTCTCCTGAGTCTTAGCCCAACCTTCATAGCCCTAAGCAATTTCAGGTAAACCCCTTCATGCTAACTAAAAATAGGCTAAATACATTTTAAATAGCAAGCTTTTGAGAATTGTATTCTCTCAACAACCAGCCATGGAATACAGAACAAAGCAGAGCCCAAGTGTTAATTGCTCCAACCACATAATTAAATGCAGACATACTGTACTCTGACTGTGATTCTTGAAAGTATGCCCACTTGGGGTTTTTTAGTGCAATAAAAAAGAACACCATCAATATTTTTTTTGAGTAAATGCAGTTAGCAATAGCTGATGGGACAATAGGTTATTGGCATAATTATATGATCAAAAATGCCTTCATACATTATCTAAAAGATAAAAAAAAGAAGGCAGTAGTCAAGCCACTGCAAATGATTCTGCTTATTACTATCCAATATGATTTAGGAAGCAGTGAACAGGCATATGTTTATTTTGTGGTTCTGTTGGGGATCAGATTTAGTGCATGCCTGTCTGGGTGAGCCCATGCACTTAGTTGGACAGATGCAAGCCTGTCTGGCCCAGAAGTCAAACACTCACATCAGCACAGCACCATGAGTAATCTCATGTGCGTTGCTTCTTTGCTAATATGTCTTCACAGGTCTGGACCAAAGGCCAGCCTACACATAGCCAGACCAAAGTGTTTGCAACTAGGGCCAGTGTCACTCTTCCTCTTGTGTCCTATGATCTTGAGCTAGCATGTACAATTTTCACCCAACTGACAGTATGAAAGTCCTGTTATCCCTCTCTGACATTCACTGTGGCTTTATTTGGGAACTAAATGAAAGTTGAATATTTATGACTTAGACGTGCCAAGATCAAGACTTTACTTCTCAATTACACTCAAGTGATTGGCTTAATAGACAAGAAATCCCTTCCAAAAATTGAATCAATGCATTATATGCCTTCAGGGCTTGGATGCCTTAGGCTACCTTCTGCTTAATATTTTATTTGCAACCTGCCCATTTTCTTTGTAAGCAAGCGTCAAGGCCTGCAAGAAAAAAACAGAGCTGAGATTTTGTGTGATCAGTTGTGATTAGGATGATTAAGCCAAACATCAAATTTAATAGGCTGTGGGTAATCATGGGCAATAATTTTCATTTCCTTTAGGGAGTGGGCAGCATTGGGGCATTGCTCTCATCACCACCTGTACATTGGTGAGGATCCCTCAAGTGGGTAGGAAGGCAGGCGTGTTGTTGCTCTCATTGCGGGGCGAGGAAGCCCAGGTCACATGCTTACATGTTGGAAGTGCACTGAACCAAAATACAGGTTACCTGAACCAAAAAGCTCACAGTCCATCTCCTTCTCCCTCCTCAGCACCACCTATCCTCTGGGCATTTACCAGGTGTCTCCAGATTCCCATGCAGAGAGGGGTTAAAAGCATTGCCACACTTACATCCTATGCTCAGTGGACTTTGTACGACAATGGTTTCTTCTGTGCCCCAGCAGTACCGGCTGGTAATTTGAAAGGTGCTTTATGATCCCTGCAGAGTGAAATAAACTTGAGAGAGGTAAAGCCTTGTGTCTGAATAGTGCTATAAAGCTGTTTAACCCCAGCAAGTCCTAAATAATATCCCCTTGGGGGCTGAGTAAATTCTTGTGGGAGAGGAGGAAGAGAATCAAGATATGGTGAGGGGAATGCTCAGTAGATGCTGTGTTGCTTGGTAGTGCCAGGGCTTTTGCCTGTGACACAGACTATGCACCCATCATTCCTCCTTCTGCAAGCCATTTGATTGTGCACCCCATTGGCAAAGCAGTTCTCCAGGATTGCTAAGAGGTCTTCTGACTTTCATTTGAAACCTCAAGGTATCTCTATATATGATTTCATGATTTCCTGATCAGGTATACCTGGGTTTTTCCCCCTTTGGTACTCAAATATAATACAGCTAGTGAATTAATCAATGAACTTTTTCCTCCCATATCAGTATTGTACCCTACTGTCACATTTGCATTCTGCCTTACACATTTCCTTAGAGAAAAAGACACTAAATCTCAGGAACTTCTTTGCTTTAGAGAGTTTCTGACACAATCCAAACATATTCCCAGAAAAAAATATAAATTGTTCCATTCCAAATTTGTCCTGTGGTTTGAAACATAAAATATTGTTCTTCTGAAACTGTTAAATATGGCGCAATTGTTAAAAGTCAGTGATATGCTCAACCAAGAGGCAATAGCATCCTTTGAAAAGGTAAACCATCCCTGTAAATTGTCTCAGAGATCCTTATTAGTAACAGTAAATAATTACTATTAGTTCTATATCCAAACTCTTACGCCCATGGGAATGCAGAGAGAGAGCTGACTTTACCAATGAGAACTGCAGCTATTATTTTGGCAGCATTGAACCTAGATTTATGGTATTCCATTAAGAAGGAATGCATTAACTCTGCAACTGTCACCACTGCATTGATGTCAAAGGAAGTGCTCTGCCTGGCTTTGCTGACTTGATTGATGGAAAATAGTATATCAGTCTGGTTGCTCTCTCTCTGATGAGAAAGGCAAGTATCCTGGACCCCTGAAGCTATTGCAGAACTCCATTTTCTTTCTACTCTTGGCTAATTTTCCTGCATTCTTTGGCTCTGGCCATGGAAAGGGAAAAATAATGCAGTTGATTTTTTTTTTTTGCATTGCTCAGAGAGGAAGCAACCCAACAGGCTGAGCAACGAAGTTGAATCCTTCTCGCCTTCCAGACCAGTTCAATTTCAAGCTTCAACTTTGAACAAATGCTACCACCACACATGGGCCAAACTTAAACAGCAAGCTCAAACAACTGTGTATTTGGGGATCACTGCGGACCGCAACTCAGGCAAAATCTGTATTGCAGGATAAAGATTTCTTACCATGGGTCCACTTTCCCAAGAGACCGCGAAAATATTGGCTTCATCTTTGGTGAATACTTAAAATAGAACCTATTCCTGTAGAACATTAAAACCACACTTTTTTCTGCAAAGTGGGGAAGTTTTGCTCTTGCTTTTTAACAGACAGAGAACTGAGACACACAGGAAATATGTACTGAGTAAAATAACCAAGGGACCATGATCTGGCCCTGAGGCCAGGCAGCACAGCATGGCTCAGCTCTACATACCACGGTCTCTTCTTTCCTTTCCCCACCCCCTCAGACCCAGGGTATTCGAGTCTAAATTGCCTGATGGGAACAGACGCTGGCACATGCTCTCCCCTGAAGCGTGTCTGCATGTCGTTTGGAAGAAGGGCAATCAGCACAGCAGCCTGTGCTTGGGAGCGTGCTAGCAATTACAGAGCATGGACAACTGCCAGCCTCTGCTGCCACCCTGTTCTGCTCTGCCTGCCACGGTAGGCATAGCAAAAGGAGCTGTGTGTCCTTTTGTGGACCCTCACAGGACTTGGCAAAACATAAGCATTCAAGTCCATAAATATGATCCTTGAAACTCTCATCTAAACCTATTGGCATTTCAGTTTTTAATAGCAAGATGAATCAGATGGGTAACATTTTGCATCTGTGTATGTCCTCAACTGCTATGGCTGTAGTGACCCAAGATATTTGCCTTTCTGCTCTGAAAGATTTCAACCAGATTGGGGTGGGCACTACAGTAAGTCAAGTTACGAAAGTAATGTAAGGAGAAGGAAGGATCCATGATGAGCTAGATTACATTTGCAAAGGAGATCCCTAAGTGTACACATAGACTTGCCCACAGACTCGAGCTGTGCACAAGCACACACGTGTGTGCACAGTCCAACAGATAGTGCCCAGTGAAACAATTCAGAACCATCTACCATATATGCAGCAAACAGGTTCTTTAAAAACCAGTGCTAAGTGATGTCCCCATAGTCACACCATGGGGGGACTCCCCTGCTCTTGTCTGTAGAAGGCACTGTGTTTATGCTGCTGAAAAATCTGAATTCCTCAAACAACAAAAGGACAGGACCATAGCTAAATGACATCCTATACATAAGAGATAGAGAAAACAGTAAAATACATCTTTCTATTTTCACTTTGGGTCAAGAAGTAAATTTATATTATGGAAGAAAATATTTCATCAGCTTCTTGCCCATACATGTTGATGGTTTTGATCCTATGGATGAAAAAAGAAATTTAAGATGCTTTCTGCTAGTTTTCTTTCTGTGTTATTATTAGAAATTGTCCCCGTAGACTTAAAACAAATGTTCTCTTTACAGAAATAATCTCTATTATTCATAATATTTTTGGCCTGAAATTAATCCTTCCATAAAGCCTTCCCATCTCAGCTGGGAAAGATTAGTCTCTTTACTGTCTTCTTTCACTGCCCTCTTCTGTTACTCATCTGCTCATTCTTCATCTCATCCAAAGCTTTTGCACAAACAAGGGGCTTACACAGAATTCATTAATCAGCATTTCTGGAGTTAAGATATGGAGGAATCTCACCCCTCGCACATCCTCTCATCGTTGCTGTGCTTATCATCATCTTAAATTGATTTGTCAGCCAGCTACTCAACTCAGCTGATGTTTCTTGCTATGCCAGCATAACACTCCCTATAAGAAATCATAAATTATGGCATGTAGTGAGGTTCATATACCATTGAGGCAAAATAATCACTCGGAATTTCGTTGCTGACATTTCCCTCACAGCCTCTTGCACAAATTGGTGTTTCTAATTTAAGTTTTTTTCATTTTCTTTCTACCAATTTTCATTCAAGTCTTATAATTTTATTAAATATGAGCTATGGAGCAAACAGTTCACTGATCTATTTCACAAATAATTAACACAGAGTATTCCAGAAACCATAATCTCTTACTTCTTTCTTCTAAAACGTATTTACATATTAGGTTTCCCTAAACTACCCCATGTATGAAATGAGACTGCAGCAATATGATGGTGTTGCTCAAGGACTTCTTGTACTCACACCATGGGAAATTCCATGTGAGCCATACAGAAAAGTCATCAACATAGATGTGTACAGAACAGTTTGAAAACAGGTCTTATTCACAATAGTGAGCAGATTTTTCTCTATCTTTGCTTGATCACCATCTTGCACTTTCATGCCAGAGTATCAGGCAATGTGATTTAGCAATCCTTGGACAAAACAAAGCACAGATATGTTTGGCCAGTCTGCTGGCTAATTGATAATATATCAGATGACAATCTGCAGGGGCACTGGCTGCAGAAGCCTCTCATTGAGAGGTGTTATGACCATTATGAGTGCATTAGTCTTAAAATTTTGTATTTTTGTAAAGAACTCTGATCAGCTGGTGGACACTTAAATATTCCGAAATAAATACGCTAAACATATTCCTGACTATCAGATTTTATTATCAAAGTCTGCAGTTGCCAGGGATTTGTTTCTGATACATTCATAGAAGGTATAGATGGAAAGAAGCAGCATAAGCTTTATTTGATAATATATATTTTTAATTGCATTAACCCTGGTAGGAAACCAGTAGGCCCTATGCAGTAATCTGACACACACTCTCATCTGTTTGATTGCAGCCTTTTGAATAACAATTGACAGAACTAGAACAACACAACAAGCATCTGTGTCTATGCTTCAGTTTCTATTGCCACAAAAATTATCTATATGAAACTGCATCATTATGGTAATAAGTGTTCCACCATAACAGACCTAGTCAGTGTGGTACAATGACTCTTCAGAGGATTTAGCTTTTTATACATCGAATCAAAACTAAAGAAGCAATCTGAATGAAGAGCTGACTCTTGAGCTAAAACATGTTTTAGCCATTCATTTTTCAATAAGCTTTCAAAACTGTATTGCATATTTTAGCTATGAAAAAACCCTATCAAGATGTGTTACTCACTTTAAACAAATGTTCCTATTGTAGTGTAAGATTTACATGTCTTTCTGGCTCTGATTCAGATGGATTCTTCATGGGGATCAAAGTGATAAAGTTCATTACATCAGAAAACTCACTCAGATTAACTCATAGTACTTCAATGAAAACAAGTTTCCTTTGCTGGAATAACTTAAAGTACTTGCATATATTTTGATGTTCCTTGTTGCACCCTTGTCGTGTTCTCAGCCCAAATACTGTCTTTGTCTCCAGAGACACAGAAAAAGTAATGCAAATATTCCAAAGTCATGTCCATTATACACAGGATAAAATGTTGAAAGTTGTAGCTTTAACAGAAATTGAAGTTATTTAACACACTACCAAGAGCTTGAATGCATGTTTCAGAAATTTTTTTACTGTCTTCAGTGGGGTCATGATTTTGGCAGTAGACAGACACAGATTAAGATTGCATATTTAACAAGCTATATAATTTTGGGTCTATTACTGCCAGCTTTTCCTACAGAATATTGTCCAGCTGTTTGAACAGGAACATTCCTTTACACCTCCTCACTTATTCAAAAAAATTAAAGTAAGATCAGGTAAAAATGTTTTAAACCGTTTTTAATGGGAAAATGCAGATCCATCCATCAGAACATTTTATGAAAAATGTCATTTACATAAATATTACAAAGGTTTGAGGGATCCAGAATGGAGTGGCTGGTCAGGAAGGATAGGGTAAGTTGTGACCACACAGGTTGAAATTCCCAAATACTCACATCTCCTGCATTTGCCTCCACTATTGAAATGCTGGATCTTCTGAGCTGGATTTCTTTTTTCCTTTAAAACTGGTTGAGCTTAAGGCCTCATTGCATCTCAAGACAAAGGCAAATGACAAACACTGGGATATTTTTCCAGAACAATTCTTGTTCTCCAGACACTGCTACGTAAACATAATACCACTGAGGCACAGAAGTCAAGCTATTAACACATAAAGCTCAATCAATTAATTAGATTAATTCATGTATTGATCATGTTATCTATTTTAAAAATAAACATAACACCCCCTTTGGTAATATAAAACATGAACAAACATATATTTCAAATGATACCTGAATTATTCCTCTCTCCAGAAATCATAGACTCATCCAATAACAGTGGCAGTTCACAAAGGCTGTCTATTTATTAATGGAGTACATTAGCAAAAATAAATTTCTGAATCGACCTGAATATTTTGATGACAAATTACCTAAAAAACATTTTTGCATTGTGCTAAAACTCAGGCTTTGGTCCTTAACTTTCTAAGTTACCAACCTTTTAAAAACATGTAGAGATTAAAAGCATTCATTGCAATATTTGTATGGTTTATATGTATGCAAGTCCAATAATGTAAGAGCAAAACATGAAAAAAAGAAATGTTAGAAGGGCAGATGAGACCAACAAACTAAACCAAAATATGTTTCAAAGGACAAGAGTTGCAACTGCTAAAGCTGGAAGATTTAGCATAACTAACTAGCAAGTTGGGAAGTCTCATTTTTTATATGTTCAACTAGAGACAGCTCTAGTTTTCACAAGAAGTCTTGAATTTGGCCCTTGAATTGAAAATGTTATTTGAATATTTTGTCTGGAAAGTGAAATTCAAGGAAAGGAAAAATGAATTATTTTTGTGGATTTTATCTATGATAAGAAAGTAGTAGACTGTGTATATTTGTTGCAAGCTTGAAACTAAGCCATTTCATTTCCCAAGTAGAAGTCCATAAGAATACAGAATTTGAGTCCACTTGCACGACTCTGGAAAGCTATGAGCACTGTATCAGGCTAAGGCAGATGCAGAGCAGGAGTCCCAGGTGATAAGCAGCAGCAAGGCTAGAACACAAGAGCTAATGAATTGAGTCTCATTTAATTCCCTTCAACTTGTCATGTACTTCTCCTGTAAAGTAATTTCTTAAGAGCTTAGCTTGGCCCAGAAAAATTAAGACTACAGTACTAAAATAAGAGAAACAGTATCAAGTCAGCTTTTTCCTTAGTAAAATACGTGAAATCTTACTGTACTATTAAGGTACACAATCCAATTACTAAAATATATAAAATTGAAATAATAAACATGTGCTTTGATTAAACAAGGATATAAAAGCTGTTGTAGTAAAAACAACATTTGAATTAATCAAGTTCATAAAAATTAAACTAGCAGAGCCTGCATATATTACTTAAGTATGCAAATGTTACTAAAGCATTCAACATTTATAGGGAAAAGTGGGTGTTTTGTTTTCATCTAGAATGGTATCACACATAGACATGACCTCTGTCACCTCTTTAGTGCTAAGTAAATGAGCTTATCATGCTTAGTGGCAAATGACTTTTCATCAATTTTCATTGTTTACTATTTCCCATTTAAAAACCCCTCAGACTTTCAGGAAATTATTTTTGGCTCTGCAGTATATTAGAATATGCATAATTTTACCCATACCAACAATGAGCAGCATTTTTTTCACTCACTTGGGAAGTGCAAAAGAAGGTCCACTTTGCCAGACTGCATAAGTCATGCTGAGCACAGAAAAGTTGTTTCTGAGCTATGAATGCCTGTTTCTATGACAGAATGTTTCTATAAGTGAAGCTATTCAGGTTGCTGCCCTGAAGCTTTCTCAATTTCCAGACTTCAGCCCCTACTGGTTGTAATAGAAAAAGGAAATGCAAAATCAAAATTTCAGGTTAGTCTTTGTATTTTATTTGCAAAAAAGCATTCAGAAAAATACCCATTTTGAATCCAAATGCACCAAAACAGATGGAGTGTGGATAAATTCCCCCCATGTGTTCACATTTCTATCACAAGATTGTTTCTTACACATGAAAGTGAAGGGTCATATATTATGCAAATGGCAATAAGAAGAAATGCAGTATCAAGTCTGAGAACTCATCATGTGTAACAACACCTTGAGGGCCACTGTCAATTGCTAAAAGAAAAAAGGTGGTTGCTGCCTCGGGATGCATATCTGCTCTATTTATGGCCCTTCTGCTTCCTTTATTATCCCAAATTGACACATTTTCCTTGATCTCTTTCTCTTGCTCCAGAGATCCATTCAAAGGTTATTTTCCCAATGAGGAAGCAAAGCTTTAGCTTTTTTCTTTAGGCTTTTAGACTTGTTATCCTGAGTTTAGCAACCATAAGGCTAATTCACCCCTCTGCTTGGAGGGGAGATACCTGCTCATCTGCTGACCAGCACAGTCTTTTTTTTTCAACCCCTTCTCTATGGCTCTTGGCAAGATATTTAGGTCTCTTCTCTTCATATCAGGCAAGTTAGGCTATCTTCTCTCAACCCTGACAAGCATGTCCAATTGCCTGAGGGTTTAAAACAGTTAAAGGGGATGTGGAATTTTATTATTTTTTTTAAGGGTTTTGGTTTTTTGTTCTCCAGTTTTTTTCTTCTTAGTAGCTGCTATTAGCCCTACGCTCATGTTTCAGTGAGTTTTCTCCCAGCAGGGAAACTGCCTGCTGCAGGGTGCTTTGTTGCTTTCATAAATCTCTAATTAGGTCCCTATCTGATTTAACAAGAAGTCAATCCTGTTCCCAGTCATCTTGAAAGCTTTACAAATCTTTGCTTTTTGAAGATCCCAGTGAGGAAACAGCCTTCTACCTATCCAACAACTAATCTTTTCTACTTGCTTTGAAGGTGTTCCCAATACCTCCTCTATAAATAAAATCAGAGCAATTAAATATAAAAACAGTTTTACATCCATTTCCATGCTCAAAGGACATCTGTCGGGTTGTTAGGAATGATTTCTGACTGAGGGCAAGGGCTTTTACTGGCAACAACAGGTATCATTAAAGTAAGTACAACTCTACCATGCTTTGGCAATACCAATATATTGTTTGAATTTCTGAACCTTTGATTTTTTCTTGGGATTTTTGGTTTGTTTGTTTTTTAAAGGGTTAATTTACTTTAATGTTATTCAAAAATTGCAATTCCAGGCTTGACAAAAGAAGGTCACCAGTGGAATTTGTAAACATTACTCAAATGTTGGTCACTCCTTGTTTAGCAGGTGTAGGAGAAAAATGGAAGAATCAGCTTTTCAAATGCTGGAAACAGCCTGGAAATTGAGACCAGTAGAGGACAAGCATTGACTGTGAGCCTGAGTTACACCCCTGGGCTTTTAAAAGGAAATGTAACATTTCCAGAGTCTGAAGAGGTTATTGCAGTACATGTAACACAAGTGGGATTAAGAACAAGCAGTTTACCTTATAGCAAATGTTGAAATAGTCATGCTCATGTTACTCTCCTCCACAACTTACAGGACCACTTCTTTTGTGGCTTCTGACCCAAGTGAAGCCAGTCTTAACCCAGTGGTTGCCTGGGAGGCCCATCTTTCTCTGCAGCTTTCAGTTTAAATGCCAAGGACCTGACAAGATTAATACACCTATCATGAAGCCATGCAAAGCGTGTTATGAGAAGCGCTGAGTGCTCTCCACTCACTGAATCAGGCCAGGAGAAAACTGGGAAAAAATACACAAATGAGTAAGAGAGCAGGAGAGTGGACTGGAGAAGTTCCATGGTGTGCTTTTCTTGTTGTCGTACTCTTCTCTCCACATCCATCACTTATGCCTTTGTATGACAGGAGGCAGAGTTATGTGGTCAGACCTGATCTGGTGCTTTTCTATTCTTATACAAGACTACAGTTCAAAAGGAACTATTTCATAGGAATAGTTTCACTTCAACTGTATGAGTAGACATTTACATAGGAAATGAATCACAGGATTTATTACTACGAGGGTCAAACTTCAAACTTTTACAGATTTCTTCTCTGAGCAATTATAAAAGCACTTTTGAGTCTGAACAGGGAAGAACTGGAGACTCAGCTGAGAACATAACTAATGTCACTAAGAACTTCATTTCTTGATATCATTGGGAAGACAGACCAAGAAATAACTTTTATTGCTATGACATAGCAGCAAGTGTCAAAACCCATCAGGAATGCACCTGTATCCCACATTTAGCTATCAATGGGCATTAGTACCACAAAACACTAATACAAAAGCTAAAAAAGCCATCCCAAATCCTAAAGGATAAATGTATTGAACAGTAATTACTGCATCTCAATGAGGCCAGACCCTCTGTTTAATATTGATCGCAAAGAAGATGACAAAGATCCAAAGGTGCTGTCACTCAGCCTGCAGTGATCCTGACTATGAAGCCCAGTAGTGGGTGACTACACTAGAATGTTAAAAGCATTTCCAGGGAAGAATTTGTCACTTTTCCTTGTGAACTGTTTGATGATAAATTACTGTCACTGTCAGCAAACAGTACTTTTATTTCTCTCACTTGGATTTTTCAGGCTTCAGTGTCAAATGCTGGAAGGGAACTGGAGCTTGCATCTCTGCAGCACTTAAAAGGGCTGGCCAGTCTTGAACATGTTCTCCCATCATAACCAGGTCTGCTCTTCACCTCATCTTTGGAAAGCCAGCAGACCCACACTTCTTCAGCATTGCTTTTCAGGTATGTTGTCCACACACAAAGACCATGTTTGTGCAGCAGGATGCCACTGGCATTGTTTCATCAGGCAGGGTGAGGGAGAGAGGTGCCTTTGGCCAATGTAGCAGTACTGGCAGAAGCTCCAGAATAGGTGATGTTCCCACAGTAAAAGTACACATCTGCTAGTGTAATCTGTCTGCAGCTGCTCAAAGCACATCTTTGCCTGTGGCAGTGCATGCATGTGATGAGTGTTTTCCAGGTTGTAGTACTTACTGGTATCACTAACATATGCCCTAGTACATTTGGCCAAAACAGCTCCTGGAACTTCATCGAGGATCGCATCCAACTTTCTAATGTGCGCATATCGATAAATATCAAAGTTAGCCACTTTATCCTAAAAGTAACACTGGGACATTACCAGTGCTAAGGAGGAGCACTAGGATATTGATGTGCAAATGAATAGACCAGCCAAAATCTCAGGTTAACTCTAATTTAAAAGCTACTTGGTAGAGAAATTGTCAGACACAGCAGGTCACTTCTTTGGAGCTCGAATTTGAATGTAAATACACAGCATGCTCCCTCTTTAAAGGTACATGGTAACTGAAGGGGTAACATAAGGTAGCCAGGGGCTCCTTGGAGGAGGGTCTTTGGGAGAATAGGGATTTCATTTCGAGAGTTATAAGGCCTGGAAAATGCCTACATATTGAACATGCAGACTAACAGTGGTATAGAATTTATATTTGTCACCTGGCAGTGTTTTGGAAGCTTATCAAGTCTATTGCAAAGGGCTTGCCCAAGCGCAAGTCATTCTTTTGATCTAAATCAGAAGAAACAAAGTGTAAAAGCAGCTCATCAGCACACTAAAGGCTCAGGAATGCTGTGGAAAAAAACCCAGTAGACACATAAGCACACTACAGCAATACGGATGTCATGTGTGACAGCAGTGAGCTATAAAGCAGGGGGTGGACAAATATACACATTTGTGATCCCACATACAAAAACTCTATGAATGAAAGAAAATAAGCAATCTATTAAAAGATATTGGATCTATTAAAAAAACTTGCATTTCACATTAAGATAATAAAAGAAAACAGTGACATTGCTGCTGCCTGGCTCTTACCTCTTGTTAGGAACATTGCATTATTTCCAAGCAATGACAAACAAAATTGAACATTTCTCTAAAGGTCACATCTATCACAGTTTTTATTTTCCCATTTGATTCAGTGTATTAAGGTCTTGTTATTTTTTCTATTTCACCTGTTAGATGAAGTAAGTCATTCCTCCTCTGGAGAGAACCCAAACGTTATTTATAGAGTTGAGTGTATATTTCACAGCAAATAGTCTATCCAGTCAATTCCAATTTTCCTCCTGTTCATTACTTGTTTATGATCAGTTTGCTATTTGTTATCTCAAATTAGGGATAGTAGTTCAGCCTAGACCAGTGGAAGATTTAGACTGTCACATGCAAAGTCATCATATTTCATCAAATTACAGCAACTGAAACTATTGACAGTTGAATGCTAAGTATATTCTTTTGCCCCTTAGCAGAAAAGCTTTCAAATAGGACATTGCCACTACATTCAGGGTGGCCTGGCAAAGTTTGCCTTTCACCTTGATTAAGACTTTCACAACTCACAGGGTCACCCTGCAAGCAGAAATAGATGAAATCGCAGTATACAGTACAGTATCAGCCATAACGTCTTTCCCACAGCAACAGGCATTAACTTAATAGTTAAAGCTACTGTGTGCTAGGAAAAAAATCTGACTTAGACCTCTATTTCCTGGCTCCTCTTTAAACAGCTGGTTTGGGCACTTGCACAATCCTTTCACCTAGAGTCTGCATTTTTTCCCTTGGTTCTGGTTATTATGGCAAGAGTAGAACAAGAAAGTTCTATTCTAGAAAAGAGTTTACTCTTTCACTGAGGCCTTGGAGACCTATACAGTTGCAAAGTGGTCCCTTTGTGGGGCAGAATTCTACACTGAAGCCACAAGTCTCCAACCTCAGCAGAGGAGCATGAAGCCATCTCATGGCAGACCAGCGAGCTTGGATATCTGTGGCAAATACCTTGGTAGATGGTACACACAGAACCAGAGCTTAGTCCATGTCCGTTCTCTGAGAAGCTCTGCCCTTGACAGTCATGCTGATGTGTACTTTCGTCCTGGGCAACTGGCTGTAGATGGCTCTGACTGAGCAGGGAAGTTGGACCACATGACCTGCAGAGGTCCCTTCCAACCTCAACTATCCTGGAATTCTGTGATTCTTCACAGACCTGGAGTCACAGGGGGCACAGATGGCTACTCAGGCTAGCACTGGCTGCAACTTTGAACAATGGGTTGTCCTTGTCTACCACTTCATCTATGAAAATGTTAAATAGTCCATGCTGCTAATTGTGATGCCCTAATTCCTGACTACTAGCTATTTAATACTTGGCTACCTTTCATCAACAAACTCACTGATATTGACTTTAAAGTCTAGACAATTTTCCCTGGTGCTCATTTTTGAGAGATTCTGTCACATACATAGATATAATAATAATAACAATAATAACAGTAACAACAACAACAACAATAATAATAATAATAATGATTCAGCTTCACTCTTCATATACATTATTTCTTGCAAAATAATTTGGTTTAATGATACAATCTGGTCCTTAAAAAAGACCTGACACTTTTTTTAACTTGAAGAGCCACATTTCAATTAGAATTGCAAAAAACAACAAAAAAATTAACACAGAAGGAAAAGTCCTGTCGTACTGAAATAACTGGCACAACTTTTATTGACTTCAGAAGCACTCAGATTTTTTCACTTGCCTAGGCTAGAAACACAACCAAGTGGCACAACTCAAGTCAAGATGGAAATAAAGATGTCTGCATGCATCAAAAACACCTGCTAGTTTTCCAGAAAAGCACAATACTTCTCAAGTCTGCCACACAGCACAGCTGATGAATATGCCTAATGCTACCATAATTTTTCCCAGAGAGGTAAGGCAGTCCACAAGAAGCACAATTACTTTCAATATCATATGATTTTTTAGTAAATACTTTGGTAATATTCTTTTAGTATAGTACAATTTGTTAGGCTTTATGGCATGCAGTAAATTAATAAGACATACACACTGATTTTATTACTTAAGGTAGAAAGATCACAGCCCTCTCAATGTAACTGAGCAACTGTAAATTACTGTTAACAACTACATGAGAGAGAAGGAAGTAGAAAAGTCACCTCCACACTGACAACTGTTTCCTATTCTTCCTTTGTGGCTTTTGGGAAGGAAACTTTTCAAATAAAATCAATAAATAAAATAAAGGGGAGAATTATGTGTTAGAAGCCCTGTATTTCTGCCAGGGCTACCAGGGACTTTGTAGCTCATCAAAGGAATTCCTTACAACTAGCAGGATTGTCAGCCATTATGTTGTTAAATACATTTTTCATGAATGCAAATGTATTTTGAAATCTTTTAAAATCCAGGGTCATAAAAATAATCCCCCACAGAGAAGTTTTAAAATCAAGTTAATGTATCTTGTTTTCACAATAATAACCTAGTTAGCTCCATAAGAATACAAAGCCTACTGAGTGCTGCCACTCCTACATTAGGCCAGTATCAGGATGCTTCCCAGAGTAAGCATTTACAAAATGCAGAATATTCACCAAACAGAAGACAGATTTCCGTGTGTATCTCACTTTGGACGACATAAGGAGAAACTCTGTAGAAGTCCATGAATGTGCTTGGGTACAAAATCAGTGTCAGTAAGAAGAGGATCAGCTCCACACTGCTGGAAGGCTAATCACAGTGCAATTTCACAGTGATCTGGTGTGGCACAGATAGTTTTCAAATGTTAATTAACGAACTTAGGTTTACAGCATCAGTGAAAAATCAGATCTGCTGAAAGGATGTACAGGATCTGTTTATACCAGCAGCACAGTGAGAGCAAGTCTGGAAAACTACACAGTTTGTTTTCTTTTGAGGAGCCAGTGCCCATGTATGTGTTCTGTATCTGGAGCTTTCCACTGACCAGCTGCAGTCTGGGCTGGTGTACAGAAGGCCCACAAGCAAGTCAAAGTGCCTGACACAGACCTGGAGCACCATTCTGCTCTTTTGCCTCACCTAAAAGAAAACCCACCCACATATTCTCAGATCTCTCTGCAATGTATATGCAAGTATGGGGAATGGGCACGATCAGAAAACACACTGTAAAGCAGGTTCCTGCTCTGGACTACATCACGGGTTTAGGCCCAGCCTTAGAGACTGGTATTGATGCAGCTGTTTTTGAAGAGGTGAGAGGACATTTGATGCTAATTTAGTCAAAAAACCAATTCAGGGAGCAGGAGTAAGATACAAGATATCCAACCTTCTTAAAGACTTGACAGTGATTTGGAATCACTCTTCAAAGTGACAGTACAGCCTATATAACACCACTGTAAGCATCAGGGGTTGTAAAGCTACAAGAGAAAAAAAGCACAGTTCAAATAGAGCATGAGAGCCATGGGAGACAAACCACACTAGTGTTTTAGGAAAAAGAAAGGGAAACTATAGCAATGGCTGAGGTGGACTCATATGGTGCCTTTGGGGATGAGAAGGATGGATGTCTGTGGATGGTGTTTTGGGACAGAGAAAGACATGCACATTCAGGTATGATGGAATAAATGAGGAGATCACATGACACAGTGGCTATGGGAGTAGGCAGGTGAGAGGCACATTTTACAGACGATGATCTAGAAGCAAAAATAAAAGAGAACTGGCAGAGGGAGAACTGAGAACCAGCAGCAAGAGTATCAATAGAAAGGTCAGGTTTATACAGACTAAACTAAAGGCACTTCTTTGTCTAACTTGGAGGTGACGAAGCAGTATGAGCAGACGGAGGCACTTCTGAAGTGGCTGAAGTCATAACGTTGTTCCAGAAAGATGCAGGTATTGCTGGATTTGTGGGACAGCCGATGTGTGAAGCCATGTGGGTCCCTGAGCCCATTGCTACCTCTGGTTGGACACAGGTGGTTGACAGGAGTTGAAGGGAAGGAGGCAGCACCTGTAGATCTCAGGGGTCTCATCTTACATCACAACTTTGTCCCTTCAGATTCCACTCTTTGCCTGCAGCCATACTCAGCACTCAGGGTATCAGAAAAGCTAGCCCCGCATTGCTTTGCAGTGAACATCAAATAGACATGGTCTAAAGTGGCTAGAGGGAAAGTAGTTTTCTGCCAGCTATTTATATCCTTGAGCATAAGGTTTTATTATGGCTTTTCAGATAGCTACGTATTTTATCGAGACCTGTAAAATAATTCCAAGAATTTGACACATTGGTTTCCAAGAAGAGAGTAAAGAATTCCAAAAGGTGTTTTACATGCTGTGAAATTGCAGGTTCTTTCCTTTGTTCTAAATTTACTAGTAATTAATTTCCTCTAGCAATCCTATATTTGAATCTTGGCCCTATAAAACTGAGGGGCTAAACACAAGCCTTCAAAGGCAGACGGTTGATGGGCTAACGCCTGCAATAATTCAGATTTTATTTTTTTAGGAAGTCTTTGAGTAATGTCCTTATCATAGGCTATGTGAAAAACTAGCATCTGGCTGATGAAACAAATGATGAAAACCACACTACAAGGAAGAATTTATAACTATATTTAGCTTGTCTGTGAAAATTGTATGTATTTTCCTCAGTCCAGCCTTTCACCCTGTGTTTTCAGGCACAAAGGCACCTAGGTTTACTTTCCAAACAAAAAGGAACACAAAAAGGAAATAGTGTAAGCAGTGAAAAAACAGATTCATAACATTTTTCACTGTTACTATGGCAAGGCAGAACTACATGATTTACTTTTCTGCGTCTAATGCCAGTATTCTGGGTTAAAACACACATACCTACATTATATCCTTTTTTGTAGACCTGGCACCCCAAAGTTTGTGAGATCATTAATACAGAAAGAATCTAGTCCATAATTTTTAAGACATTTCCAGCCACAGCAGGTTTGCACTAAAACTGCTCACAGTTGGTTTCAGGAGTACTTGTGTTTTTCTCCCCCTTTTAACATGTTTGTCTCCCCATCAAAAAACGCAGTTTTGCTGCTTTCTGGATTAAAACTAAAGCAATCTGCTGGCCAGGCTGAAATCAGTTGAGAAGCATTGCACTTTAAAATGCAAGAGACACTGAAGGTACTGTAGCTTTTCTATACTCTAGGCTGAATCTCACCATCTGCTATGTTTGTGGCTGAAGACTGACTCCCCTTTGTATTAGACAAAAGTAATTGTGGGGATCAAAAGAAGTTTAAACAGGGAAAAACGTAAGTAACAAATCTGCAGGCTGAACACAACCTCTGCATACAAACCAGCAAGCACAAGGCATTTATTTTTATCCAGAGGTGATGAGTATTTTACAATCTAGCAAAATCCTCCTCAGTGAACACTTCAGCTCTGGGATCCTTCTCCCACAGACTCAAGCGTCTGTTTCCCAATCCCCTCCCACATACGCTCTTTATCCAGCCAATGCTGAAAGCCACCAATGAGTGGAGAGGAGTAATTGTTCTCCAAGTTTCCAAGTAGGAGCTATTTTTCTAATTCCCACAGTCAACCACTAAAGAGGCTCAGCAAACACACCAAACTGCCAGTTTATTAACATATATACAGAATGGTGCTATTTCCAAACTAGGATCCTTCCCCTTCTCACAAAACAATTTTCTACTGAGATTTCTAACTAAAAGGAACCCAGTAGCTTTCCTGCAAGTAAATAGCTCGTTAAGGCTGGAACTAGGGTTTGTGTGCAAAGACTGCGCTAAGCAAATCAGAGCTGATGACCACTTAACTAATCTGTTTACAGACCAGAGCTGCTGGGCAGGCCTCAGCTATTTTCTATCAAAGCGAAGAACCATTCTTTATGGGCATCTGGTTGTCCCTGAATTGGTAGTTTAAGCATATACCCTTGCTTCAAAGAAAGATCAAAGGATTTATTACTTCTTACTGAGTGCATTATTTCCACTTAATACTTTCTTGTTTGCAATATGTTATTAACAGCACCATGGCAGGGTTACCTTAAGACTCATAGATTCCTGACTGTGATTTTAGATATTATATGTAGCCTGTAATACACAGGCTGTCGCATTGACAGAGAAGGAAGTAAAATACTATCAAACAGATTAGAGCATCCATTTGTAGAAAACTGATTTTAAAAGATCCAACAAACCAAACCAGCTATATTTTAATAATAAAAAGGGCTATTTTTCATTTTTACTGTTAATTTAAACAATGAATCTGTTTCAAAATGACAGCCACAAGTCAGTGGATGGAGCCACTTTTGGCTCCTCTCCATATGAAAAGAAACCCACATTGCTCCTGCTCTCAGAAAAAAAGCTGAGATATCGCAGTCATGAAGTAGCACAACGATCAGTTCAATGAACAAATTCCTATTACCCCGTAAATGCCTGCCATCCCCATCCTTTTGGCTTACTGTTTATAGCTCCGTTTACTTATTAAGTCTGGAAGAAACAAGGGAGACACATTATGTGCTTTCTGGCACTACTGTGAGCACATGGAGAGCAAGCAAGATCTACCATCTTATTTGCAGGCACACTAAAGGCCTACAGTCAGCTCAGGCACAGCACTGGAGAAGGAATTTCTGGGAGGAAGTGCAGAAGTAGATTCCAGGCAGCGAGGGCTGAGGCAGATAAAGCTGCCAAACTAGAGCCACAAGCAGCCCTAGGGAGCTTGGAGAGGCTGGTGTGATGTTTATTGCTCAGACAGCAGAGCTGGGTGGTGCAATGTGGGACAGGAACTGCATTCTGCTGGCTGTGACTTTTGTGGTAGCATCTAAGGATGTCTGCAGACTCAGTGTCTCCGTCTTTATCATGGTGCTGGAGGGAGAAGATTGCGGCTCCCTTATCTATTTTACAAGGAACCACCTTCCCCTGATAGACTCTCCAGGTCACACAGCACTAGATGCTGCCTACTTCTTCTTTATTAAACAGAGACTCTGTTTGCACAAAAGCTAACACAGTTATCTACCGAGGAATAAGCAGAGTAAAATAGTCATAGCAATAGGAGGTGGGGAGAGGATCCAGTGGCTTTACAGTGAGAGTAACGTGTTGGCATAGGTCCGGTGACATACATTCTCCATTTGCTTAGTCGTGTTTTCCTGCCCATCTCCTGACAAGAACCAGAAACTGGCTATTTTTGAGAATGAACAGCAAATGCATCTTAACACAAATACAGGGAAAAAGTCCCAAACAACTGACATATTGCAGGCGCTTGGTGCCCTGCAATGTACAGGTTCAAACACGGTAGAGCTTTTAAGAAAACCGCTTAAGCAGAAATGGAGAGAAATCTAAGCATACATTAAACCCCTGTGTCTGAAGCTCCGGCTTCAATCACCAGTGACTGAACTCAGTCTTTTTTGTGGACTGCAGCTGAACTCCTGTCTGCCACAATTACCCAACACCAAGGGGACTTCTAGGCATTGTCCAGAGGAACAAGTGACAGGGCACAGACTGCCAGGAGGATGCTGTAAAACAGGTAACAGCTACAACATCAAATGCATTAGCCTGCTAAATATTGGCCATTGAAAGCTTCCAGGCTCTTTGGCCATGGAATAACATGACTGTAAAGCAGAAATGGTCCACTACTGCTAGCCACAAAACAGACAGTTTAGGTACTGGAAACAGCCTGTCTACACAGCACTGCTGCCCCAGTGTTTACTACGAGACTAGATAGCTGCAGATACACAAACAAACTAGCTTACAGCTGGCTCAGGTATGCCTGCAACCAGTGGCTACAGCTCAGCTAATGCTGTCGATCAGCTGGAAAAACAGGCCTCAGAACAAAGGAGTTAGTTCAGAGAATTTAAGCAGTATTCTTTCAGTTACTTCCCACATCACTTTCTTTCCTACAGCTGTTGTTGCCCTAAGTTGCCTGCATAAATACAAGCTAATTTTGTCATGTGTCTCAAACTGGAAGGCAAGACAGCAGCAAGACTTGATTCAGGCCAAATAAAGCTTATGTGTGACCACATTTGAAAGCTACTACTTTTGCTTTACTTCTCTGCTTTCTCCTTTGAATTTCAAAAAGACAAAAATAAAATTAACTTCTTTTCTGAAAATACTATAGGGACTGAAATGTTGAGTAACAATATTTGCATATCATTCCAGAGTACAGAGGACCAGAGTGCATTTTAGGTACATGCAAACATCTTTTTGTCAATTGGACTTCGGTTGGTTTTGGCCAGTTCTCCAAGTCTTTTTTAAATCAGTGAACTTCATAAAACATATGTTAGTACATTTATTATCTCTATATACAGCATTTACTCTAACAAACCAAACTCTGTCATCACTAATGAAGGTTCAGTAAAATTAAATGAAGAAACAGACTGAGTTATTTCTTACTTCAAATGAAAATCCAGGCTTCATCTCAGGGTGAAGGTCAAAAGGAAGAGTTGTGTGTAAATGCAAAAAGAACCAGACGGCTTTTAATTATACAGTAGTTGTTATGAGACATTTAGTACTTCAGAAAGGTTTATCCACCTGTTCCAATTTACCCCAAGTGCTTACAGGCCATGATGAATGCCAAAACAAAAAAAAATAAAATCATTGCCATATGGATACCTAGTTCATACATCTATTGAACACACCAACCATAAAAATATTCATTTTCTGTCCACCTAAGAAAACTTTGTAACTGTTGCTATTATTCTTACTGGGAAAAATTTAATGTGAAAATGTGCTAGCAGGCTGGAGAGGTTGTAACAAATCATATACAGAAAGGAACAAATCTTAAAAATACCAGCAACCGTTATGGTGTTGCACAGAAAGGCAAAGACATTGTTGCTATTGAAAGCTTCAGCTTTTCAAAAGCACCATTTATTCTAATTTGTAGACACTGAAGTAAACTTCTCCTGCTCCTGAAATATAATTTTTCAGTGTTGTCAGGCTTGCAATAGGAGTTCTAAGAACTTTATACTGAAGACAATAAAGTCTACACATCTCCTAAAAGTTCAAGAGGGTTTTAATAAACCTTAACTCTAAAATACTTCACATGTTGTGTCAAAATACCAAGGAAACAAAGCAGAAGTTTCCAAACTGCTTCAAAGTTTCCACAATGTACTAGCCAGTCTTGTAAAGACAGACAATATTGTCATCTTTTCTTGAAAAAAGCCGAATCGCATCTATTATTATATGAAGGAGGAAAAGACTATGATGATGTAAAGACAAAACAAACCCAACAGGTATCCATGCTGATCAAATTAGTAATGTCAGACTTGTGACTGGACAGATTTAGTCTTACAAATCAAGTTGGTAGACTAAAAGCATAGACTGACATGTATTGCATAAATACAGTAACACTTGTATGATGACAGTCCTTCTCTGCTTGCTTCAGGCATGGCCCCAGTCTTTCAGTTCCATAAGCCATTGGATAAATCTTCCTGTGGCAAAGAGCTGTAAGATTTAAACAGCTGAAAAGACAGGTAGCTCAGTTCTCAGGCATGCAGGGACAGCAGCTATTTGTACGCCTCAGCATCTCTCTCATCCAGTGTGGGACAGGGCTGGGATGGAGACTGGCAATACAAACTTCAGCAGCTTGTGCTGGCTCCTTCCTCTCACACACACCACTTCAACTCCTCATAATCCTAATGCCAGTAACGTGGCACAACCCCTGCCAGAGGGACATGCTTGAGCTTCTCAACAGCTACATCTTGGCCACATCTGCACTGTAATCATGTGGGCATTCAACACACACTGTGAACTCTTGGCAGTATTGTACAGAATGGCCAAATTCCCATTGATTAAAGGAGAGCCAGACTATCACATGTAATACTTTTACTTGGTCAGAACAACTTCTCTTCCTCCTGAGGCTAGTAAGAGCCATAAATAAAGTTAAAGCAATAGAGTACTCAGTGTTTTAATAGAAGACTGCCTCTGTTAAACGACCACCAAAAATAGTTGCTTAAGATGGGTTATACTGAATCATAAATGAGAGAAGGCTGCTGAGAAGTTTTTTTTAAAAAAATCACTACTTTTATTGGTTGTCAGTATTTTCCTGTTAGTCAGTAAAAGCATCTGATATAGCTGAGTTTCCAAAGTAAGCATCATGGGAGGGCTGGTTTAACATTCAAATTAAGTTAAAAAGAAGTCACTTCAAGTTTTCCTTTGGGACATTTACCAAATATGTTGTTAATTTGTTGCATCTAATTTGTGTGTATGCACTGAGAGGTAATTAGTGTAGAAATTCAATCAATTTTACCATCTTTCTGTTCAACTCAAAAAAATACAGTTTTCAACACCTGTTTCTAGCACTGACAATAGTTTTAGTATTTGCTCAATTTCCACAGACCAGGAATATACTCCAAGCAAAATATACATTTAAAAATATGCATATACAGAATAGCCATATCTAGTATGAATACTATCACTACTCTATATGTATAGAGTCACACAATATTCCCCTGCAGAATTAGTAAAAAAAGTATGTATTCTAATATAAATCATATTACTGGCTTCAGGTATCAGACATCATTGATGTTTTCAAGGCACTTTATCAGAGTAAGATCTATTTAAAAAGTTGTTTCTGACTGTGCAAAACCAACTGCTTGTTCTAAAACTTTACATGCTGGCTGGCTGCCCTGAAGTTGGGGTTTTGGGTTTTTGTTTGTTTGTTTGTTTGTTTTTAATTTCAGCCAAAATCCTTCTCCAAGAAGATGACCACAGGACACTTCCTTGGTTTGCCAATATGGCAGTTTGGCAGCCTCTTCTCCAACCTGAGCACCCTGTGATTAGGAGTAAAATTTGATGAGAGGTTGTGAGGGAGGAGAAATGAACCTCTGAAAGCCTAAGCTACAACCCTTTTAGAGAATTATAAAAATAACAGAGGTTTCCACATACTTAACAGAGGCTTTATGATTTCAGAGGCTAAAAGCTGTGAAGACTGTCTCTCACTGAGCATATTCTCTTCTGTCTTGACTCCCAACAATTGTATGTGCTGTGGCTATCTTCAGAAAACAAATTATTATGCTTCCTGCAAGCCCAGGGTTACAGGTAAACCCAGGGTTACCAGCAAACACATTCATAGCAAATGCTGCTACAGGCTGGGGTACACAATAGAAGCAAACATCTCTCAGCAGTCCTGCTGATGACAGCCAGATCTCTAAGTCAAACACAGAGGATACAAACTCAACCAGGACACTCCTACAACTCCTTACCTCATCTGTGATAAAACTTCCAAATGAACAAGGATCTCACTGGCAAAAATATTCTTCACTGCTTGACCCCAAATTCACAACAAGACCAGAACCACTCCTTATATTATGCGAGGCAGGAGTCCCATAGGAAAATAAATGTTGTGGCGTGTGGTCTGTCTTGTTACCAACGGTCAAAAGACACATCTGCAGATATGGTTCTATGTTTCTGCATTTTCCAGCACCTGAGTGGTTATGATGTTACTAATTTGATAAAAACAGTGTTCAAGTTCTCTGATTATTCATAGAATTGAGCAAATTCATACCCACAATTATGATAACCGAATGTGCTTATATAAAAGGATCCATCATACAACCAAACCATGAGTGTAAATGCATAATTGCTCATTAAGCCAGAGCCTGAATGTGAGTAGTTCTAGCAAAATCAACATAAGTATTTATAAAGCCAAGTGTGTACCTGTACTCTTGCAAGAGAAAGAGATGGTGAACAGTTAGGGTAATACATATGCAAATATACTACCATCTGCATTTCACATCAAGAGCTTTTGAAAAGCTTTGCTTTGCAAAATAAGATGGTAATCTGTAGAAAACCAAGCAAATTAAAAAATAAGACCACTTAGTAAAAGTTTTGGTTAATATTGCGTGTACACATCAAAACAAAATGCAAATTATCATACGGCAAGTATTTACCAGTATAGATTTTATTTCTTTTCAAAATAATGGGGTTTGTTTAGATTTAAAATACTTCAGTAATTACCTAAAACAAATGTACACTTTGTTAGAACTTCTGGTAAGTGCCCACCTTGAGTTCTGAGAAACGTGTGACAGAACACAAGAAAATATAAAATTGGGTTAGCAAAATACAATAATGGAGCTTTACAGGAAGGACACACATTTTGTATTATTTTAACTAAGTCTATCAGGTAAACATGCTGTAACAGCTTTCCACTTAACAAGTGCCTATAAATGTAATCTGCAACCTGAATCCCAGGCCAAATTCACCTCTGATCAACCCAAGGCTAGTAGGTCCAAGGAAAAAAAAAATCCATATCAAGCTGTGTTTCTTCACTGAACAAATATTCCCTTTTTCCATAAAGTATTAATTTTTAAATTTTAATAGATCATTATATATGATAAAATTGCAATAAAACATTCTCTTATTATTCATGATTCAACTACATTTGTAGCTGTAAGTTATTTTATATGCAAACAGTTGTGTTTCAAAAAAAAGTGTTTAAAAAAATTATTTATTGCATCTAGTGAAAAAAAAAACTTTGATGGTTCTTAAAAAAAAAAGGACTTGCTGTTGTCTAATTACCAAACAATCCCTTCCTGTGGCTTGCTTTTTCAAGAATTATGAGGAAACTCTGGAGTTCATTGTGATCTAGACAACTAAGATGATTAGTCTGTATGGGAGCAGAATGCACAGTACTTGATTAAACCCACACACTTCTCAAACAAGCTATAAGGATAAAAAATGTGGTTTGTTATTGTGTTCATTTCCAAAGGACAGCTCACAAGGATTCTTCCTCACGTAAAAACTGGAACACAGCTGAGAAGTCTTTCAGGGCATAGCCTTTGGCACACATCATCCTGTAGATCTGATGTGCCTGGGATCCCAAAGGAACTGGTGTCTTCGTGTTAGTGGCAGAAATCTGGGCCAAGCCAAGATCCTGTGGGGAGCAAGAAGAGAGAGGAAGAGGGCAGAGAGGAAGTATGGAAGGAAAGAAAAAAAGTCAGGGAAGAAACAACAGGATATAAATAGCCATGAACATGGTATAAGTTATGTGGCTTCCACTGTGACAAGAACTCTACTGCCAACAAATACAATACTCCAGCCTTAAAATTTCAGTCTTGGAAGAAGTGAATCTTGTTTAGTTTTTATTTTTTAAACCAGTAATTCCATGTTATTCAACAGAAAAATCTCAAACTTTGCCAGGTAGACAACTACCTTAAACACAGGAGGAATTCTAAGATTCTAAATCACTATTTAACCTGGTAGCAAGACTCAGACTCCTTTTCCCCACTGTGTTGTATCATCTGCAAAAAGAAAATCTCCCTTGCTATTCACTGAAGCATTTAGAACATAGGTTCTAATAGCATCATTTTCTTGTTTGGGCAAGAGGACTTCTCTATTTCCAGAAAAAATTTACAAATCAAGCAGAAGGAATTTGAAGAACAAGAAAACTGAAGCCACTTAGCATACATACATTTACTGTAATGTAACCAGTTAATACCAAAATGAGAGGCATAGGTCACTTTGTGAATACAAATAGTTTGCAGCTTAACCCGAAGGATGCACTAAAGAATTCCCATGGGGAATGTCCTGGTTCTGCTATAATATGAAGCTTTCTTTAATGACTTTTTCTTTAGTGACTTGCTTTAATAAAGAGACACAGAGAATAATGCCACCGCATTTTTAAACACTAAATTTGAGGCAAAAAAAGGGAGGCAAGGCTCAAAGAGGATGAATTTGAAACCTGTCCTCCAAGAGTCCTTGGCCAGCTACAGTTATATCCTGAAATAAATAGGACAGAACCCAAAGGAGAGTAAGAGGCACTGTGACTAACCATGGTTAGCCAGAAATAGTTAGCTGCATGCATGCTGGATAGAAATGACAAGCTAGGTTGGAGGATGGCTTGAACTCTAAGTTGAGTAAGACATGAAACCAACCAAAGAAGAAAATGCTAACAAGGGCCTGTACATATAAAGAGATATCTAAATAGGAAAGTAATGCCTGCACTCAAGGCTGCTTTTATAAGGTCTTGTTAGTGAAATCAATTTTTGTGGTCCGTATTTCAAGAAAGTTGCAAAAGAACCTCTTAAGTGTTACTAGGAAATGTCCAGGATTCCTGTACATCCAGAACTATGGTGGTTTATAGCATCTGCCGTGGGATTGATTTTTTTCATGTTTTGGGTTGGAAAGGACCTCAAAAATCATCCAGTTCCCACCCTCCAAACATAGGCAGGGACACCTTCCACTAGACCAGGGTGTTCAAAGCTACATCCAACCTGGCCTTCAACAGCGATAGGCCCTTCCAGGGATAGGGCATCCACAACTTCTACGGGCAACTTGTTTCAGTGCCTCACCACCCTCACAGTAAATAATTTCTTTGTAACACCTAATTGAAATCTACCCTGTTTCAGTTTGAAGCCATTACTCCTTGTCCTGTCATTGCATGCCCTTGTCATAAGTCTCTCTCCGTGTCTCTTGTAGGCCTCCTATAGGTTCTGGAAGCTGCTACAGGGTCTCCCTGGAGCCTTCTCTTCTTCAGGCTGAACAACTCCAATTCTCTCAGCCTGTCTTCATAGGAGAGATGATCCAGCCCTCTGATCATCGCCCTCCCTCCTCTGTACTCACTCACTCCATCAGGTCCCTTTTCCTTCTTAGGCTAGAAGCCCCAGAGCTGAATGCAGCACTCCAGGTGGGGTCTCATGAGAGCAGACAGAGGGGGAGAATCACCTTTATTGCCCTGCTGGCCATGTTGCTTTTGATGTATCCCAGGATGCAGATGGATTTTTGTGCTGCAAGTGCATATTGCCAGGTCACACTGAGCTTCTTGTCAACCAACACCCCCAAGTCCGTCTCCCTAGGGTTGCTCTCAATCCATTATCTGCCCAGACTGTATCCGTGCTTGGGACTTTCCTGACCTGGGTGCAGCACCTTGCACTTGGCCTTGTTGAACTTCATGAGGTTTGCACAGGCCCACCCCTCACACCTGTCAAAGTACCTCAGTCTTCTCCAGATCCTGAGCAACCAGGTCTCCCATTTCCTTCTGGAGAGGATCTCCATTTCCCCCAGTCTTCTTTTTATCACTGATGTACCTATAGAAGCTTTTCTTGTTGTCCTTGAAGTATCTGGTCAGGTTTAATTCTATCACGGCTCTAGCTTTCCTAACATCATCCCTGGCTGCTTGGACAATTTGTCTGTATTTCTCCCAGCCTACCTGTCCTTGCTTCCAAAATCTGTAGGCTTCCTTTTTGTGTTCGAGTTTGTCCAGGAGCTGTTTGTTCATATGTGCTTTTCTTTGTTGGATCCTGTATCATCTGGAGAAGGAAGTTATCATCAATGCTTTCCAGGAACCTCTTAGACTGCCTTGTGCCTCCAGCAGACACTGGTGTGGTTGAAGTCCCTCATGAGGAACAGGACTTGTGAATGCGAAGCCACTCCTGTGTGTATCAGTCTCATCTGCTCAGTCTTCCTGGTCATGTGGCCTGTAGCAGATCTCCACTATGCTGTCATGGCTCCCTGCCATCCCCTTAATCCTGACCCATAAGCTTTCAGTCAGCTCCTCATCCATCCCTAGGAGCTCTGTGCACTCCAGCTGGTCATTGACATAGAGAGCACAATCCCCTCCTCATCTACAAAAGCCCATATCCTTCCCACTCTAGCACCCCATCATAGGAGCCATCCCACCACATCTCTGTGATGCCAGCAAGATCATAGCCCTGCAGGTGTGTGCACACAGCATCGGCACAGAGTCATTTAAGCTGGACTCTGATGAAGCCAACTTACTGGCTGGAATGGCTACAATTCCTTTGTGCTGCTCTTCAGGTGCTCTCTTGCTGACCTAAAATCCATCTCCAGGCTCTGGGCAGCGATCACTGTCACTGGCATCAAAATGGTAAGAATGGGATGGATGGAGCTTCCCCTCGCCCAGCAACTTTAGTTTAAAGCCCTCTTCACCAGCTTCACAAGCCTGTAACCGAAGATGCTCTTCCCCTTCTCTGATAGATGGACCCCACCTTTGATACAGAAGAACTGAGAGACTGTTGAGAGCACTTTTGACTTCTCAGGGATGACTTACAAGACAGGTCTTTACTTTCAGTGTGTCTGGATATGAATTAGCACAAGGAAATTCAAGATCTTACTCTACTCTCTAAATGTCACTTTGATCTGTAAAACGGCTCTATAAAGGTCATTCTGATACAAATCAGAATTATAGTTTCTTTTCCTATTACCCTTGAATGACTTCAAGATCTAGGAAAATGGGAAAAACACACATATCAGATGACACAGGATCCAAAACAGTTTTCATCTGCATCAGGGGAGATCATTTCTTGCTGTCTAGCAACTCTGTTGAAAGACTGATGACTTGACAAATCTAGGAACAATTACTTTAACCTCACTTAAGTAGTATACTCCATGACATATTCCTAGCTTCTTACAAACACTCTTTGTGAAACCTGTTCCCATATTATTCATTTTATTCAACAAAGCTAAAATCATGTAATGGAATATTAGAATGGCAAAATCATCTAACTCCGCACTAGTGGAGGTGCTATTGGTAGTGGTGACTGATCTGTTTCTCTCTGAAGAAACATTCACAGAAACAATCCCTGAAAATTCTGAATAGACTGCTAGCACAAATACAGTTTCAGAAATGTCCTGGGTTTGGCCAAAGACAGGGTTATTTTTTTGCAGTAGCCATGAGGGGGCAGAGCCTGAAGTTGTGTGGGCATGGCCAAGACCCTAATGTTATTCAAGATCATCTTATGTCATTGCCAGGGGCAGGGGAAATGGATTCTCTCTCTTACTCCCATGAAGAAAGGACATTCCTTTCCAGACATGGTAAAGTGTGGCAATTGGAGGGTCTCTCTGCCATTGCCTTTCATTGTCCCAGAGTTGGTGAGCATTTTGCTCTTCGTACATTTTTTTAATTACTGCTGTTGCTGTTACTGTTTGTTTTCTTATCACTGTTTCCAGTAAATTGTTCTCATTTCAACCTGTGATCTCTGCCTTTTTTGTGTCTCACCAGAGGAGGTAAGCAATGGCTTGTGGTTTTATTGGTTTTCTTTTTAAGGGGAACATTAAATTGGGGAATACCATTCCAAAACCAATGAAGTAGGTTTCTTCACTTTTCTCTTTAATAATGAAACTCTGGTTCCAAAGTGGCTGAAACATTCAACAATGTTTCAATAGTTAAATGGACAAGGACTCCTGACTCAGGCGTTCAGGAAGGTTGTTTTATTTTTTAAAACCCCATTCCATAAATTAGAGCTTTGAAGGAAAAAAATACAAACTGTAAGTAAAGGTTATCTTTAGCTTCAGATTATGAAGTATTTTGCACCTTTTCTCTTGAGGTTGGAGATTCCTCAAGTGGAATAGTACAAAACAGCTCTGAAAGAAATTTCCCTTTGCTGACCTATTTGGAAAAGTAAAAATGAGAGCATGGTTTATGGCTCCTCTCATACTCTTTGGAACTGACAACATCTTCCAGGTGGCTCAATGCACTAAATATTCTAACCACTTTTTTTCAGCTTGGAATAAGCAAACAGATGCTTTTTCACAATCTACTTACAGTGCTCATTTTGGAATTACCTGGTTCCTTACATTTATTTTGCAATTGATGTAAATGAAACTGCTATTTGGAATAAAGCTCAAAGGCTGTCTTGACATGACTCAAGAAGAATAGGATATAAACCTAGCTCTTCTCAGGATCCAAAGTTGACATTCAATTAGCAACTGCATTCTCAATGAAAGATGGAGCTTCTGGCCCGCAATGCCTTGAACACAAAAGTGGCATGGGGAAATAAACTAGATCTTTTAAATGCAAAATCTTTAGAGCAGTTTTCACATTAAGTTGACTAAATTGTATGTTTCAATATCAAATTTTAAGACCAAAGAACTTTTCAGAGGTTTTCTGACCCAAACACTTAAAATAAGGATCCTCTGGCTTTGCTTGAGGGATCCATTGCTGACAAAATATTTTTAAGAAAGCCTCTGATTTCTACCACATCTGATATGTGAGCAGTAACTTGAAGTTTAGTAACTGTTCAGTGACTGTTACTGAGGCACTCCTAGATATTTTCACTGTGGAGTATTTTCTCCTCAACCTCAGGGTTTTACCTACCTCTTTCTTCTTTGAATATGTATTTTTTTATTTCTTAAGTGGCAAAATCATGCCCTGCATTTCCCATAAAAAAGTGCCTATCTCAAACAATTCACACACTACATGGTATATCACACACCAGGATGAAATGGATAATAGCAAAAGTCTTTCCAGAAACTAAAGAACCATGTCTTAAAAGAGGTCATCACTGCACCAAGTAATAGGCTGATCAGCTGTCTTGGCTACTTACTAAATCAAGAAATCTTCCATCTTTATAGAATAACGTAGCATTGTTCAAGCAGCATGAGAGGCATTTACTGTCTTTTCTTCTTACTGAGGATTCCACCCTAAAGAAAGCATTCTCTCTTCAGGACTGTCAGGAGAGGCCCAGCCAGAAGAGGTGAACAGCAATTACAAATCTCTCTGAGGAACTCTCCTCTTGGTTATCACTGATGCTTTATAACCAAAAGCTGGCAGTTTCAACAGGCACAAGCCAGGCTGCTATTCCTCCAATGAAAGTAAGATCTTTCAGGGCACTGTCCAGGGGAGATGAAGGTCCCCCATTAGAAGCAGAACAAAGGGAATAAAAACCTTTACAAAGAAACTTAAAAGGGAGGGAAGGAAATATGTGCCCCTATTAAATACTAGTCATTCTGGACAAGATTAAGAGGTAAGCATCATGAGACTAGAGATTGCAGTGTGAAACAGGGCACAACAGGCACAACAGATTTTGAAACCAGCACACAAGATGGAAATGAGCTTTGAAGCAAGGCCAAGATCAGCTTGCTTATCTTTAACCAATAGCCCTGGCAAACTCCAAACAATAACTTAACACTATTTATAAACCAGTAATTTAAGTAACACTTTATTGTCTCCTATGATCAATGACATGAATATGATGCAAAAACTGCTGTTTTCCAATATTTTAACACATGCCTCTAAGAAATGAAAGTTCATGGTCGTTGGTCCCTAAACGTAAAATGTAGTGTGTCAGCCACTGAGAGGTTTTGAGCCATGCAGCACTAGCAAAGTTTTTTGGTGCTACCAAATGCAAAACACACTGGACCCACTCTAGACAGAATTTGTCTCATTTCATTGAATGTGCAAATGCACAGTTTGTCCTTAATCATCCACAGAATTACAGGAATAATGTCAGTAAGCAGGTATAACAAACAGGAGCTCCAGCACTTTGGAGATTTGCATGTCAATATCTGAGTTTGGTCACTACCTTTCAGAATGTTGTTTTAAGTGCTAAATTTCCACTCTATGTGGAAGAGCTGAAAATCAACAGAATGCCTAACCAGTTGGGAAGCACTCATAAACCAGTATGCCTAGCCTGTACGAGCTCAAATGTCTTACTCAGAACATATCTCCAGTATCTCCATGAAACTGGCATTCAGTGTGAAATGATTTCCTGCACTTACATTCTTAGATGAGAGACCTCTTCCAGGGCTGGTTTTATAATTTACCTAAGGCAATCATTGTGCTCAGTGCAGAAGTAGTTTAAGAATCAAGAGTTCTACAGCTCCTTCCTCCAACTGTGTGTCCTCATCACTGGGACGCAGAGCCCTGAGCTCCCTGCCTACTTTCCTCTGGCCTCTAAGAGCTTTACTTTCCTGACCACAGAGTGACTCAGGACAGTGTTTCTCCTGGAACAGCCAAGAGCACGGCAGTAAGTGCATTCTCCTGGGATGGGTAACAGAAGGTTTTCAACTTGTTCATGCTGAGAAGGACCTAAATCATTATTATTCATGAGAAGCACTACTTCTGCCACTAAGACAACTCGGGAGAGCTCACAGGATGATGTAAATACCTGCAGAAGATCAGCCTGTGGGGGTGTGGGTGTAGGTTGAAATCTGTTTGCTTTCTGCATTCGAAATGGCCTAAGGCAGAAGGACAAGCACATAATTGGCTTAGCAAGGAAGGGGATGCTAGACAGCATGTTCAATAGCACCATTTAAGATATCTAAAAGAGAGTGGGCTCAAAATCTGAGATGCTTATGCCCCTATTGGCACCTAATTAGGTCACCTGGATTTCCCTGAATTCTCTCTTGAACTTAGGCTCCTAAATTCTAGAGCAGTCATGCAAGAGGCACCTAAATGGTTTCAACACTCGCCTTACACTCAAGTCCACTGGGATTCCTCTATTAAAGCAGAATTCAAGGACAGTGTATAT
The DNA here is from genome assembly GCA_013396695.1 of Sakesphorus luctuosus. Taxonomy (NCBI): domain Eukaryota; kingdom Metazoa; phylum Chordata; class Aves; order Passeriformes; family Thamnophilidae; genus Sakesphorus; species Sakesphorus luctuosus. Next base: position 48,243 of record VWZD01008642.1, read on the forward strand.
CATCTCAATGAGTGGCTCAGCAATAGCTAGAAAGAAGCTGGAGGCTAAGAAAAAGCTCCCTAAAAAACTCATTAATTCAGAGCTAAGGTAAGAGGTTGGGTTCCCCTCTGCTCATGCTTACATATTATCCTGTAATCATAAATTTTCATTCACAACATTTGCAAGAAGCCCAGAAAGAAGCATCTGCACACACTTTACATGCAAATGTTATGTACCTTAGCCATGAGTGTTGTTCCAAAGCCACCTTGGTAATTATTAGCAGACGGTACTCCTTCCATCACTCCAGGAACAGGGTTGTACGTATCGCTTGACCAACAGCGACCTGAGCTCATATTTAGGATTTTGGCCAGCAGCTTTGGGTCAAGGCCTAATCTGTCAAAGGTCAAGGAAGAGAAGTGTTAATGTCAAAATGCACAAGACATGGGTGACTTGTTTTATATCTTAGGGCTCGACCATCATTTCTCTCCCTTTATTATAAGCCATGAAAAATGACAGAGTATTGATATTGGGGGCAGGGATGTTGTATCTTAAATTAAAGAGCATCAATCCACCATTTGAGCAGTAGATTTTCAGAGCTTTATTCCTTATGCACTATGCAAATCCTCTTCAGCTAGCAATTTTGAAAGTGCAAGCAAAATAGAGGTCCTCTGAGAACAGTAGTTACCTGGTATTTTATTAACTAAAAGGCATTCTCTGTTCTGCTACCTACTAGATCACATACTTGTTCTTCATATCAAAATTATATTCTCTAAATAAAGCAAAAAGTTTACAAGCTGGTGTGGCAATATCAAAGTACTTGTGTGATACATTTATATGTGAACGCTAGTATATTTCTGAAGTAATAAAAAAGATAACACAAATGATTCTGCTCTAATAATGTGAAGAAACAGCTACAGTTCTCAAAAAATACTATTGTATATATCGGTAAATTTGTGGCTTTTCTATTGTTAAATCTTCACTATATACTCTTGCTTATGAGGCAAGTCTGCATCTCATTGTGACATATGTTACCTATTCGCAAACATATATTATATTTCTGGGTCAACTGCTGATAAGGTTACTGATCCCGATAAAACAAAGCTTGTCCAAGTAGAAACGTCATTTGTTCTACCACAGAGATGATGGCATAAACTGCTGCTCAGTGTAGACCCTGAAAATTCTTCAATATTGTAGCAAATTAACCCTCTTATGAATTCACATTTATGCTGATAATAAATTGAAAGTGTAATTTTACATCAATTGCATTTATATCAAGGACAAGCTGCAGCAGTTTATCTGGCACTATACAAATCTTCCGCTGTGCTCGCAACAAAAAAGAAAGCAAGGGAATTATCTTCAGTAACAACCTAAGAAGAGAAAAGGACATTTTAAAAGGGATATATTATAGCCTTCTACAAAGGTTTTTTAATAGAATCCAACATCCTTTCATTAGCTCTTACAGCACAGACTTTTCCAGATCTCCATAGCCTAACACTGCTCCCAGGCACTGTATCACTCAAGGTTTTAATTTGTAGATGAGAAAGGCTCATTACCAATGGACCAGTTGCTAAAATTCATGTCTTACTTATTCCAGTAGGCATTTCTGGTTTGAAAAACTATGTTTAAGACAGTAGGTCATATAGCATCGCTCCTATTCCTATAATGGCACATGCCTCCCGCATTTCTGACATCATGATGCAAAGCAAGATCATTTTCTGTACCTCAGATAGCTTTTCAGCATTACTGCTGTGCACTCTTATTTATGATTTGCTGCAGCAGCCCCTGGAATTCAATGGGAAGCCTCCTGCTGGCCTGAATGAGATCAAGCTTTATTCTCCTCCCCTGTTTTTCCAACCCTCTGATTCAACCGAATGCTTTCAGTGGCCGTTTATTACAAAAAAACCCAAACAAACCAAAACGTACCAATATGTTTCCACAGTATTTAAATTGTACTTTCTTCTTGCATAGTGCCTCAAAGTCTTCCTCACCAAAGTCTTCACTCTGAATAACAGTTTTAATTGTTGTAATAAAAATAGCCTGCTTTAGGAGCATTCAAAGCCTGAGCTTTCAAATACAAAGGCAGTGCCTTTTTTTTTTCCCCCCCAAACAAGCATCTTGGCTGGTTTGTTTCCTTATCTTTGTTACATCCAGATCAGTATTTTTAACAATGTAATGCCTGCTTCTGCCAAATCTATCTGCACACAGAGGGCCGTAATTACAGCTGTGAGAATACTGCAAGACAGAGAGCTGATTATTTCAAAACATATAAGCCTCCCAAAGAATGCCCTTACAGTGTTCCAACTATCTCTCTGTGGAAGCATACTTTAAAAAACATGTGTGTATTATACAGATATGTAAAATACTGCCTTGCACTAGAGCTGGCATTTTTTAGCTCTCTGATAAGAAAAAGGAAGATTAGTTTGTATCCCTGCTTCTTCAAATTCATTGCTCTTAAACATCATGCAGCTTCTCTTCAGGAGACCTGAACCGACTTTTTTTTCTCCCTTTCAGCAAGTGTATCATTAATAAGAGCAAGTTAGAAGTGCTTTGCATTTCATCTTTCTGAAGATTCATCCACTGGTGCATATATAACTGACAGTTAAAATTAGACATATATTAAAATCAGTTACTGAGGAAGTCCTCTGTCTTCCACTGTGCCCAAAGCTTGTAATGGTCTGAAACCAGCTAGAATATACAGTAATTGTCATTCAGCGAGAGTCTATCCTAGAAAGTCATGCTTCAGTGGAGAAGACTGAGTTTCCATTTGAAATCAACAAATTAATCCAAGACAGGTATCTGAAAGGGCAAGTTTAATAGGAAGCAGCTACTGGGCTCTCAACCATGATAAAATGTTATTGCTGTTTCCCTGTAAATTGGCTGGGAACATACGATACTCTCTGCATAAGAGCTCCATTGCTGTTCAAGAGATATACTGCTCAAGCTATCAAAATGATGACAGTCTGCCAGTCCCCATAACAACTTGCCATTGGATGTGGGAAGAGCTTGTGCATGTGTGTGTGAATTTACAATTACCAAAATGTTCTTCTCCCTTATAAGCAGAAAAGAAGCCCATGTATTAACTGTACTTATAATAAAGCAAAAACAATTGCTTTCCTCAAATCAATGCTTCTTCAATAACATCCCTAATGAAGTGAACAGCAGAAACCCTGCAATGGACACACATACAAAAAAAAAAAAGAAAAAAAAAGGAGTTTAAAACAGGATCCCTTCAAGCCACTGTTCAAAACTCAAGTTTTGCTGAGCTTTGATAAAACCACTTACTGAATTTTTCATACAATCCTCCAAAAGTTCCAGTCTGGAACAGAGAGAAAAACTGAAACAGTGTGTTCGCTTGATACAGTAAGTCAGTAAGTATTTTGCAATATGCACATTATCCATAAAACTGTATGGCAAAATCTGCTCAAGATGTTTCTACTGAAAAGTTGCATTCACATGCTAGAAAAGAAAATACAAATGACAATGCAAATTCATTTCCAGAATGTCTGCCATACCTTTTAACTTTTATTAGCAACACTCATAAAGCATCAAGAAAATAATGGAAAAAATTAAACGGAACAAAACAAGCATTTTATAGGTCAGAACTAAGTATGGGACTTTAAAAAAAATTATTTATGTAATCTAATCCAAAGAACTTCCAGTAAATGAAGATGATTACTAAATAATGTTAGTTGAAAGTAGAAAAGCAAGTGGAATATAATCATACAAATTACATAGTAATATTGCCTATTTTACTAGGAGATTACTGTGGAACTTCTTCTCTTTAATGTCAGTTTTCTCTCCTCCTTACTACATTCCATTTGTTACTTATGTTGAAGTTTGGAAAAATGCAATAATTTCAATATAAAATAAATAAACCAATAGCAGAAGTAATTTAATAATCTGAACTTAATGTTAGGCAAACATTAAAGAAGAAGTGATTTATTAATAGAATTAATAACACACTGTTTTGAAGATTTAAGCTCAGAGTATATATTGGTTTATGGAAGGAGTTGTAATATGACTTTCCAGTTATATGTACTTCAGAAAACAGTATTTTGAATAATTAATTATCTAAAGTCCCTAAAACTGAATTTAAATGATGGAGCAGATATACATGATGCATGACATAACGACATTTTATATTCTATCTAAAACTTAAGAACATGTCTAAGTTCCACAATTCCTATTCTGAATTTTTAGATATTCAGTATCCTTTACCGTTATTAGGTCAGAGTCAGACTTTCTTCACTAGATATGCATCAATCCAATAATTGACGCTCATCTTCCTAATCTCTCCCAACTACACAGCCTTTGACTAGACACTATCCTTTGAGCTTGATGCTTGGGGAAAAAAAATCATAAATGTACCAATATAGCAAAACTTCCAATAATTAGAATGACAAGTATTAACTCATACATTAGAAATTTTACACACCCAATGTGGAAAGGTCATTCCAGTTATAAGCAGAAGTCATCTTCTGCAGGATCTATATTGCAGCAAATCAAAAGCAATGCAAGGGTTCTAAATTACTTCATAAGGCTTTAAATTACTGCCTCTGTCTTAATCATCTTGCAGTTTCTGCCTAAATGAGATTCTGTTATTTGTATAATTTGGGATACAATCAGCAGGTTTCTTCTACAATAAATACAGTTCCTTCTTGATAACCTTTATTGTAGGGTAGGAAGTTTTATACACTGTCACCTTCACACTGGATTTTTGCTTACAAATGCTGAATATAAATTCAGCCAAAATTTAAACTGGAAAAAGAAAAAAAAAGAAAACTCTAACCACCTTCAAGCTACAGTGACTGCAGACATCAACTTGCTCTGCACAGGGCTTACATGCTTAGAATATCTGCCTCCCAAATCTCCTGATTTTATTTTATGCTCAATTTTAACTCTAATCATTCCTACAATTGTAGATAAAACTACAATGAAAAATCAGTTGTATATGCTTTATGAAGTGAATCATGACAAAGCAGAACTCAATGAAAACTTTCTGGATTACAATAGTTGCAAACAATGCTACTGGTTTTATTACAGCTTGATGCAGACATGCTTCAGTATCTTACAAACTCTCTATTTTAAAATGTAAATGGTACAGGATATTGATAAACCAATTAGCACTGATGCAAAGCAAATTCCTCTTTTATCTCAATTACAACATGACAACTTAATAGGTCAAGATAGTCTAACATCTGAGACAAGGGCAATTCAATAAAACAACTGCATCTTGATATGGTAATTAAGAGGAAATGTGAATCCATTACATTGTCTCGCGTATGTGTGTGCATGTAGGTGTTCTTTTTTATTTATTTAAGCTTTTGATGCCCTCTTACTGTTTTAATAGTGTATCAAATCCACATGAACACAGTGGAGCCCAGTTGATAAGTATCTACAAAATCTGTAGTTTTAACAGGCAAATTTTAAGGATCCAACTGTGCAGATAAATAATTCATGCCAAGCCCTTAAAAGATACACAATTTCAAGATAGTATCTTTAAACACAGGATTTGTCTATAAATCTGCAAATGATTCAGATGTGTCTAAAAGATTTATGAAAGGTTCAAATACTTCGATACTGAACTAGTACCTGCATGGACTCTATTGGAAAATAAAACAAAATCACAAAGACCACAGCAAAATAAACATGTTACTACTGGAAAGTAAAAATAATTTTGCTTGAATATGGTGTCACTTACAAGTTAGATGTATCACATGCTAGAAAAGAAATGGTACTCTTTAGCATTGACAAGCCTGTCAAGGAGCATTCTGCAGCTCTTTGGCAAACCAGGAGTTTCGTCAATTAGAACAAACCGCACTCAAAAAGTCGAAAAAAGGTAGATGTTCTGTTTTATGCTTTGATCTTAATTTGATATACAGAGTGTAGTAGAAGTTTTGGTTTACATTATATTTTGGAACAATTTAACAAAGCAAAGCCAATGAGAGCCACATGGGAGCGTCATACTCTGAATAAGCTGTATGTTAGCTTAGAAAACAAACAAAAATGTACCTCTATATTACCTGTGCATCTTTATAATTCAAGACAAACATTGCTGTACACTGCACTACAGCAGAACAAACAAACCCTTAACTTCAGATGCAAAATGCAACAGCCAATATGAGAAAATACTCCCATCCTGAGAAACTCCCACTTTATTAAATAATCCCTTTAACCTGTTAATGGCTTTATAAGACAACTTCTGGCAAAAGTTTACCTATGCCATTTAATAATCATTGTCTCAGCAAAATCAATCATAATACATAAAAACTCTAAGTATGGAAAAAATGCTTCAATCACTACAAAAATCAAACAAACCTGATTCCAAGATTCATAGCCTCAGCTGTTCCAATCATACCGATGGCCAAGAGCATGTTGTTGCAGATCTTTGCAGCCTGAAAATATGTGAAACCATCATTTAGTTTATGCATTTTCATAGACCTAACATGTAGGAATCATCTTTAACCAGGCCAAGGACAGTATGATCAAATATGTTCTAGTAGCTTTCTTCTAGAGGTAGCACCACTAAGCACAGATCTACAATAGTACAGTTAATAAAAGGTGCTCTGTGGCTCCTTCAGAGACTAAAAAGTGCTTTTTTTCTTAGTACAGTAGTTCAGTTAGTATACATGGGATGTAGGGGCTCTTTGTCCTTCAGAACATGCAGTAAATCTAAACTCAGAAGAAGGAAAATTAAAGTATCTGTCCTCTAAGAAGTATAATCCCAACAAACCAGTGTGGAGAAACACCAGCTAGACTTTGGTACTAAGCTACACAACATACTGGACAAAAAGGCCGTGAGGTTATTTGATAAACACATGGTTAGAGATAAGCAAACAAGTATGGAGTATGAGGATATATTGTCATGCATTTAGATCTGGAATAAAAAAGTAGGCACCAATAGAAAA
>VWZD01008642.1:55213-66851 GCA_013396695.1 Sakesphorus luctuosus
TGTCCAGTTCCAACCTCTCCACAGTAAACCACATTAGAACCCATACATGTCAGCAACTCTTTGGCAGCATTAAATTCTTGTTCCACTCCACCAACCATGAAAGTAAGGTTTCCAGCTCGAGCAGCTCCAACACCTGAATCAAGATAATATTGAATTTATACCATTATTAAAAATACCAAAAAGACTTAGTTTATCTTACCAGTAAGGGTCTGATGATTCAAAACCAATACTTCACTTATGATGAACATCTCAAATTCTATGTAAAAGTAGCCCTATACTCCCAGTACTCACAGGATCAGTGATATGAAATCTTAAAGAAATGATGGATATAAAGCGGTCTTATCTTCAGGCACATTAGCAGATAAAGAAGTCACAAAACTTACATAAACCCGGCCATGTCAATTTTTATATTTATAAGAAGAAACAAGCAACTCTTCCTGTAACTTTGGACTCCACAAAATTCACTGCATCTAAATTACTAAATAAAATTTCTTTTTTTTCAAACTATTCCTTACATATGACCATTGACAAACTACTGCTGTAAGTTAACTCTACTTTTATCACCCTTTCCAAACCTATGCTAATTTTTATCAAGGCTTCCTGATTTTCACATAATTGAACAGCTAAAAGACACAGACAAAGAAACACAAGTCTTCTGAATTTTTGCAGTTTATTATGTTTCTAAACTGAAGCAAACTTAATTTGAGAAACTTCAGGTTAGTTTGCTATAAACTTAATGCACGTACAATGATATAAAGAACTACGTAAAGACAATTTCAAAATTACTCAAATATACCCAAATGCATACACAAATGCACTTTTCTCAGTTTTACTCCTGGAGTCTATCCTGTCTTTACAACAGTTCAGTAAGCACACACCATAGTTCTTTGATTATACAATTCCAATAAACACAACACCAGCAAATTTTTCACGTGATATTTATCACCTGCAAAAAACATTCTACTCCTTAAAAGAAGCCTAATTCTAATATGAATTACTCAAACATCCTTAATCTCCTTATCCCCTAGCTAGGAAAACTTGGCCTGAACTGATGAACAAATCAGCTTCCTCACTAATTTTCACTTTGGTAAGAAGCATAGCCACTACAAATTTTCTCTAATGTGCATCCAACTTGAACCTCTAAGGAAGTACAGCTGTAGATAACAACTGACTTTAGAATTAAATATGCTCAGTTAGGTACAGTGCTCGAAGTGCTGTACCACAACTAAAGAAGTGGTCGGTTTTGGACTTGTTTACATCAACAAGGACAGTTACACTGCAGCTGCTCACACTGAAGAATTTGATTAATTCTTTTTTGTTTTCAATAAAAATTTCACTTGATGCACTGTCTCTGTGCAACTGCTCTGTGCGACTATGTCTACAAATGCCCCTTTATCTTTCCCCATCCTGCCTTTCAATATACCATCATTTTAAGTCCCTGAAGAATTTTAGACAAATTTGACAGATCAAGGTCTCAAAAAGAGTAAATACCTATCAATTATGCAAAAACAGGCAACCACAAAGGTGCTCCCACTGACAAAGTACTTGCTCAAGCTATATTAGAACCTAAAATCACAGGATTTCTGGAGTTGGAAGGGACCTCTCAAGATCATGCAGTTCAACTCCCCTGCTCAAGTAGAGCTACTTGAAGCATATTGTCCAGGACCATGTCTAGTCCTCTTTCAAGTATCTCCAAGGATAGAGACTCCATAGCCTCTCTAGGCAACCTCTTCCTAACTACCCTCACAGCAAGAAAAGTGTTATCTTGTGTTTCAGATGGAATTTCATGTGTTTTGTGTTCATTGCCTGCTGTCCTATCACTGGGCACTACTGAGTGTAGCTCCCTCTACTTCAGTCTCTCCCATCAGCTTTTTATACACATTGATAAGATCCCCACGGAGCCCTCCCTCAGCTCTCTGTCTCTGCTCATATGAAGGATGTTCCACACCCTTTGTCATCTTCATGGCCTTTACCCGGACTCACTTCAGTAAACCTGTGTCCTTCTTGTGCTGCTAAGTCCAGAACTGGAGCATCCAGAAGAACTCAGTCAGACCCACAGCTTTAAAAAAACCCAACCCGTCTACATACAGAACACTGTTGAGGCCCTGAAATACATACAGTGGTGAAGGTCTTCCTGCCCAGGCTGAGACACACCCTATTTGCAACCAATCCTTAATCTCACTTAAACAACTCCTCTCCAGGTACCTCACAGAATAGGGCTAAGAGCAAAGGCCAGATTTAGAGCTAGCACAAACAGGCCATTGTCATCTTCTTGGCTACCAGTTCACTATGTACATGACCGCAAAGATTGCTACATTAATAAACACAATGATTTTCATTCCATTCCTCTAGCTATTTTTATTCAAACCACATAATGGCCTTTACCACTAATCCTGTGATCTGACCTGCAGCAAATTAAGTAGACAATTTAAGTCAAAGCTTACAAACAAAATCCAGTACTATCCATCATAGGTCAGTAGCCTTGTATCCAGATTACAGACTGCTAAATAGCTTCAGAGATTCATTTATTAGAGAAAAATTAATGCTGACAATAGTTTTCAGCTGGTTAATCTTCTGACAGCTGCACTCTCTCACTTTTTCAAACACATTTCAAGAAGAAAAAATACATCAGTTAAGTACAAAAAAAAAAGAGCAATTTGTTGTCTAATGCAGAAGGCTTGGAAAATTCTTGTTTTAAAAACAAAAACCTGTTTACTTCATGGTAAATTTTATCATCTAGGGTCGTTGCCAACTAACAGCTATTTTATCAGAATTAAACTAGCCATGTAGCAAATTTGTAACACTGGCAATTTCAAAAAAAGTTGGCATAGCGTCTAGGAGTACAAGACCTGTAACTGCAGCTAAAAACAGAAATAAAAAAAATTATACAAGAATGCACAGTTTTATTTTACAAACACAGATTCCATCCAACAACACAAGCCAGTAAAGTATTATCAGCTTCTAACACTAAAAGGAGCAATGAAGATGCAGAGCAGCTAATGCAATTTTAAAAAGCTAATTATTACTTTTAATATTTTTCATATTTTGATTTTTTAACATAATGCTTTATGCTATGAGGGTCAAAAGTCCTTCAGAATCTACTGTTTTTTCTAAAATAAAAATGCTCATACTCTCCAGGAACGATTTTCAGAGAACCTGTACTTGTGCTTACCATGTGCTGAGATTTCCTCCTCCACTGCAAAGCAAGACTGATGGAGCCCATGGCTGCAGTCTTATACTTGGCATCTCTGGGATGATATATCCCACACCTATGTGCAGACTCCTTTAAGATCACAGCAATGGATCCCACAGAGCAGATCAACTCCAAGCCAGCTAGTCATAACAGCATCAGAGTTTGTCCCAGAGATACAAACTGATAGGAACAGGTTTGCAGATAAATGTGATAACAGATCTAGCTAGTGAGGTGGAATGCAAAAAAATTACTCCGGGGAAAAAATATGGTGAGAATTTATAAAGTAGCACTGCAGTATGGCATACCCACCAGAAGACTGGTTTCCCACTTGGGTACTAGAAGGTTTTGGATGAAGATACGAAAAATTAATTTCTTTTACAAGAAGGGGTATAAAAAGAACTGCCCTTCAAAGCCTCCTGTTGCAACTGGCTGCATTACCAGTGAGGCAAGTTCAATCCAGGTGCTTCCCACTTTGGTTGCTAATGGATTGCTCATTAAACCTGATACAGAGGAGCTCCTAAATTCAAAATTTTGGACAAAAATGGAAATGGAGACTTGGGAGATCTCTTATGACAACAGCACAGTCACAGACATCCTGGGACAGTTTAAAGAGGATCTCAAGTTTTAGCTTCCAGGCCAAGCAGCCTACTTTGATAGACACGCTGTCCTTGCACATTCACTTTTCTGTGCTTATACCAACAGTATTTAATGTTGTTGGAAAAAGTCTTGCAATTTGCCACTGATGTTTCTAGTGCCAAAAAAGCCCCAAAAGGTCTTAGCTCTATAGCTACATCGTTAAAACGGCTTAGTTTTAATCAGTTTGTTTATTATTAAGAATATAATTTGCTAGAAAAAAAGATACTACTATAAACGTGTTGTATGAAAGTACCTGCTTTTGCTTTCAGTTTTATTACATTTCTGTAAGGAGACCAGAGGGTGGATGAGTTATAAAGAAGTGAAATTGTAAGGCTATGCATTACAGCACTATCACAGTGGTGATGCCGAAAACAGTTACACTGCTGGCACACAATGCACCCAAGCATATCCCTGTGCCAAAATATTTAAACCACTGTTGCATTGCACCTGCAGATAAAAAAAAAATTGTTGCTGACAAGGCTGACACTGAGAGGATGTGAATATAGCTGTTTCAGAGCCTCCAAAGGACAAGCAGGAGATGAGGGCTATAATACCAAGAAGCTCGGGCAAAAAGTAATTATTACTTTTTTATTCAACATTTAGTCTATTGAGCAATTTTAACAACTAATTTTGTGACCTAAACTGGATAAAAAAATAAACAAGAAAAACATTGCTAGACTTTTAATCCTCTCTCCTGTTTTACAATGTTGCACTCACAGACATAAGAGTTGAGGCTTTGCCTGGTACACTTTGGGAAGTGCAAGGGAACACTGGTCTTTTATTCTGATTTTTTTTTGCAAAAATGCAGTTTAAGCGACTGCAGCTGCCTCAAACAAGCAGGTTCTTGTCATGTTTGCTCTCAGATAGGTTGAGCTTGAGAGCCTGCATCTGTGTACCTTGTGTGTGTATGTATTTTTAAGGACTAAGCAGATTTTTTTTAAGTACCTGCCAGCTCACACCAAGTACTTTGTCTTTCACAACTCCTGAAAAGTTAAACCAAGATACACACGGAAAGATTAACTGAAAAGGTTACTACTGTTTTTTTACATATGTAAATCTATAACCAAGTAACAGGTACATATAGGCAAAATCAGCTACAAATCCCTACTGGAAATAAAAGCAGAAAATTAAAACCATACTATAAATTTAAAATAACCGTGAAGAGACTATATACTTTATAAAACACAAATAGGGTATCAATTTTTTCTACTTGCTTCATAGACAATGTCTGCCATCATCAATCTATTTCCAGGACACAAGTAAATGGAACAGACTCAGAAAAAAACCCTCACAGCACACCACCACTCCAAGGGTTTGTATTTCTCCCTATTACAAAAATCAGCATCAAAGCTAGACCTATGAAGCTATTCTGCTGCCGTATAACTAAAACACAGTAAATCACTTAATTTGCTCAAAAGAACTTAAATGTTTTAACCAGTGTGCCATCAGCAGAGATAAAGAAGAGGGCCGATGGGACCGGGCTGCAATGTGAGCCGTCTTTAAAATGCAATTGTTCTAATCATTTTCTACAGATGCAGCCTCACAAGGGGCTGCTGTCACAGGGACCATTTACGACTTGTTATGGTGTCTCTATTGTTTACCGGGGACATTCGCTAAAAAGGCGACAGCTGGGACAGAAAGCTGCTCCTCAACGAACAATATAATCCCGTGAAAGTAATCAACAAATTTAAAGGTGTTAATTAACTTTACACTTTATCATGTTCAATTAGTTGTCCTTTCTCGGAAAGATTGCCGTGCACAATCGGTTTAGAGCGTGCCATGTTTGATTTGTAAGTGATCACTGTTTCTGTTTCAAAGTCCATGTCAGATGTTCTCTTGGGTTTTGGTGACACAGATGAATGGCTCCGCACATGTTAGGGGGTGATCTGGTTTAACATAAACCAGCATAACATAACCCCTTGTTAACGTATCGCTGGCCTTTCCGGAGTAAGGACAGACACACCCGCGGACACACACGCACAAAACCCCAGCGACAGCACGACAGTCAACGAGTCGAAGTTTCGTTTTTGCTGAAACGCAAAGACACAAATAAATGGGCAATTTTTCATCATTATATCTCAAAGCAAGACTTGTCTTTTAGGGGCACGCTTGGGATCATTTCTTCCCAGCAAGATCCCTAGTTCTGCCGCATTATGCACTAATGCACAAGCGCCTCCGTAGCTTTTACATAACGCATGCTGCCTTTTCTAATGGCAGCTGAGCAAACGCTGGGTAGATGCACAAAGTTCTTTTCTATATCAGATTCTGTGGTTTGTACTGCATTTATAATGGCAGGGACTGTAGAAGAAAGTTGAGTTAATCTATCATTAAAATTTGCCTTTTTCTCTTTAATGTACCATTCCTACTTGCTAATGGGACAAGGCAAAGCTCATGATGAAGTGACAACGTACTTGGAAGAGCCCCTTAATGAAAGTCATTGCTGTTTCTCTCTTCTGATAAATAGAGCTTTGCATCTCCGTACCTCATAAACCATTCATGTTTGAGCAAAAATGGAAATAGAGGTACAGGTCAGTGATTTGAAGATTTATACGACAAGCACTCAATATTAATCCAGACAAAAGCACATTTAAGGGAGTAGAAGCATCTCTTTTTCCACCATAATCAAATTACACAGTGTGTGAGATTGTGGATTTTTATTCTGCAGCAACAGGAAAATTAAATACACATGATCATCATTATTTAAGCAGTTACATTGTATACAAAAACAAACTGCAAAAAACCCCACCCACAAACCAAAACAAAATAAAAATGCAAAGAAAACCCAATGGAAAGGCTGTTAACTCTGAAAGCTAATAATGGACTAGGTTAAATATTTAAGAGGAAATTAGAGACTATATCAGAAATAGCTGAAACCGCAAAACAAAGCAGTAGAAAACATTAGTTTTCTGCTAGGAAGAAGATCTGCAGGGAGAAGGGAAGCGGTCGATAGATCCTTAAATTGGACGCAATAGCTGTTCTTCTATCCCAAGTTGGCAGCTGCTACATTTGCAGACCTAGTTCATTATTTACCCATAATGACCATCAAGCTCCAGTCAAAGTCAGATCACAACTGTCAGCAGCTCTTTTAATTAGCCTTGTTTGAATTCAGATAAATATCACAATGGCCCAGCTTCTGCTGAAAAAGCAACAGAAGATTGCAAGGAATAAGCTCTCTGACTTCCAAACAAACAGTTTTGTGGAAGTCTGGAGAACTGAAGTTTTTTTTATTTTTTTAATTGCGGAAGGGATGGTGATGTGCACATTTTCCCTATCGTGATATTCATATTATGAGCTACAATTCCTGTTTATGGGCAAATTTGTGCATCTCAAATGTCAGCTCAAAGCATTGCTCCACAATCGAAAAGGTACACTTTAAGAGATGGCTTACAGGTATCAATTAAACCTCTAACCTTTGTGAAATCGTACATTTTGAAAAACTGAATCAGAATTAAGGAATGTACATATTAACAGGATTATCCTCTCTCCTAATTTATCTCCTTCTGTTTGTTTATCCTCAGGGAACATAATCTTCTGTTGCATCAAGCCACTCTCAATTCTCCTTGTGTCAGCAGCAGAATAATAATTCTCTCCTCCTCCACCCCCTCTCCCACAAGCGCTGGCAAGAATGAAGACGAGTGGATGAGACTGTTTGCATCAGCATTAATGCTCCATGCAGCTATTTTCCTAGCAGTAGCAGAGACTGTAAGAAAGATGCAAGAGAGGTGCGCAATGTGCTACCTGTTCTGGGCAGCCCAGCATGAGAGGGAGTAACTAAACAGGTTTTGCCTCCTTGAATAATATGAAGGCAGAAGACGCAGCCAGAAAGTGCTATAAGAGCCTTTCTTTAGCACTTCACTTGCTGTCATAGTTGGGTGCCTATTTTGCTAGGTGCTGTCTGAAAACAAAAGCCAGTACCAAACTCTCCAGTCTCCAGCCAATCTGAGAAGTCCTGCCATACATGCAAGGATCCTCTGAGGCTTCAAAGAGGACATATTTAGGGGTTTACATGAATTACAAGGATACATGCATATAAAGAACAGGTTACATACATGTGTTACAGTAGCAGATATCCCTTTTGGAAAGAGAAAAAATTAAGTAAACATCATAAGGAACTGAAGGTAGAAAGTAGTGTAGGGGGAAGGCTAAACAACTGATAGAAGCTTTCTGTTTTTGAAAGAAGCCCTGAGTAGAATTGTATGGGGATTAGTACTTAAACTTGGCCATGGACAGCGAAATAAAATATTCCGTTTGATTTAGACGTATTACAGAAGGACACCAAAACACAGAAAAGAATATATCCTCTCAATAAATCATGTAAAACTGAGTAGAAGCCGTTGTTGAGGCAGTTTAATATGAGGGGAATGCATGAGGAAAATTTTACAAGATGGTATTAAGTAGCAACTGATGCCTCCAAAGGATCAGCCAAAGAAAATAAGTTGCAAAAGGCAAATACACACACAAAATACTTTAACTTTTTTAACAGAAGTACAAGCCGAAAAGCCTTATGAAATTGTTCTGTCTGCAGCAGCTTTTTAAAAGCATTACATTTTGTTCTAGTCATTGTCATGTCAAAGTGAAATGTCAAAGCACCTGAAAACTTAGCAAGTAAAAATGTTAATAGAACTGCAATAAGAAAGGAAATAAAGTACGATTAACTTCTTTGCTTATTTTTATTACCCAAAATATCATATCAAAAACATTTAAAAAACATAGTTCATGTCAGTCATCTTTCCCATTCTCTATCTTTAATCCATACTCCACTATCTCTAGATAACAGAAAATGCCTTTAGGTGCTGCTGGAGTACCAGATTTAGCTACTCCTTACATTTAGATATGTGATCTAAATATCTTTGGGGGCTGCAGACCTACACAGAAATATTAAAACTGAACAACAATTGCAAGTATCTACAGTTGTGGACAGCAAGACTACCTGCACAGAGTTTAGCACTGTTCAAAACAAGCACTTCATTTTTTTATCTTAACATTAGTACGAAAGCTGGACAGCCAGCAAAGAACAGGAGAGCCCATTCCTTATATCCACACCACCAAAGTTTCAAAGCAGACTTCAGACAAATGTAAAGCACATGACACTAAACTGTCTGGTTAACCAGGTTCTGAGCAAGCACAGGATCAAATACACCCAAAACATCAAATACAAGAGAAACAAAGAAAATGGCCTGTCATCTTCTTGCCCAGCACTACTGTTTGAACTCTTGTCTTTCAGGGGAAGACCAAAAATTATACAAGAATATGCAGCATGCAGTTTGTCCTCTACGTGGGCCAGTGTTAACCCTCCACACCACTACAATTCAGGAGACACAATTCTCATATTGATCAATGAAGCTTCAAGTTCTAGAAATAAAACTTCATGCCAATCACATATTGCAAAATCATGAATAATTTTTGTCTGGCATTGAAAAGGTGAGAGAGCTGCATATCTAAAACCATCATAACCTCACTTTCTTCAAAAGCTTCCACTCTATGTAGAAGATTAGCAACCAGAAATATTATTACAGGACTACAGAAGGTAAAGCTCAAAGGGATGAACATTTATAATGTTCCCTTAGAAAAAGAGAAGGCAATATCCCAGAAGAGCTATTCTTAGTTATATTCTTATAGTTGGCTGCTCTAACTCAAATTCACAGACAACACCAAATTGAACATCAAGCCTCCAGAAGTGTATTTTTTGTGTAGAATACCAAAGCCACAAACAGATCCAAGAGTGCACATTGTCATCACAGCTTTTCACCTCATCTCTTTTGACTGAGCAACATACATGCAAATGTATGAGCAGTCTTGCTGAGCTCTTTAAATTACAAAAAGCAGTCAGCCATAAGCTACCACATTCGCAGATTTTGCCAGTTGGACTTGAATGTATCTATCTGGAAAGTATAAAATACTCGCACATTCTACCTTAACTCCACAGCAAAATGCAATTGTGTTCACACAGCACTGTGGAATAGATATGTAAAAGCTGAAACCATTTATTATAATAGAAAAACAAGAACCCTTGAAGAAAAAACAAACCAGAGATATTTAACATTATTGTTTACGTATTTTCCCAGTATTAGTAAAATTGTATCAAGATATCAATCCCCTTTTACGAAAACAAAACACTTGAAATACTTCACTACTTTACAGTTTTCTTTACCAGGTTACCCTCCTATAGGCCCTCAAAAGCAATAAAACATGGCAGCATATTTTTTTTTCTCTCAATAATGAAGGCACTAAGAACATTACTAAAAAAGAAAATGTAATCACAATGATATGTGATATGCATTTAAACTGTAACGTTCAAGTGTTCCTCTTAACAAAAGGTTTGCTTCCTAAAAAATCAGCTGCAGAAGCAGGTAAATTTCTATTGATGCATTCATTAGTCCTTTCACGCCATATTAAAAAAGAAGTAAACATAGAAAAATAAAACAAAAAGCATTTAAATGGGATGGACAACATAGCACACCTATTCCTAAGCTTTTTTGGTTTCTCTAAGAGCTGAAGATATAGCAATCAGTAGTAGCATATTTATATTCATAACATTAAAAAATACCTAGTATCTAATGGCATGAGTCTAACAAAATTTTAAAACAAAATAGAAATTTATAGCCAGAAAGAAGTGTCAGGCAGGTACTTTTAAAAGAAATCAATCTCCTTTGGAGAGTTCCTTAGCTGCAAGTTTTCGTTTCACCTGTTTTGGGTACAGTCTATGACAGGGCAACTGACAGGGCATTACCAACTGAAATTGGGAAGAAAGGCATAAATAATAGGACTGAAGATGGCATTGAGCATTTTTGAATGAACTTTGGAACCTTGCCTTTTGATGGTATGAGACCAAGAATTTTTTTGACATTCTGAACCATCATCAGAGCACATTGCTTTGCTTTAGATATGACTGTCCTTTCTGCAGGCATTTCAGCATTGAATCTTGCTTCTGGGTACAGTAAACAGCCTGCACAGTCTTATCTTTCAGCTTCTCCTTTAAAATATACTCTTATTTTAAAATACGCCTAACTCTGTATCTATAGAGTAATAAATTACTTTCTGCTGCCTAATTTCAGCATATTCACAGTTAATTCTCAAACCTTTCAGGCACTGAAAGGCAAAGCAGTATAATAATGCAAGACAACAACTCCTAGAAAAACAGCCTAAATTGGAAAGATACAGAGCTTCCATTTAAGAAATCCCTTTGTTATAAGGCCTTTTCTAGTTCTATTTCCTGTTTAGGGATCTTCCACACATAATTCTTATTATTACTTCCTGCAAAACAGATAGTACATCTCTTTCAGAGAACTAGATTGAGCATGGCCCTCCTGTGTAAAATGCAATATACTTTTCAGTGTTCTCAAATGTACTTGATGCCACTTGCAGAATGCATTCAAACCCTTGTAATTTAACTAAAAGTCATATTTCTTTACGTATGAAATATTTTTTAAAAGAGATACTATTTTTATTATTACTTTTATTGTTTCAGGATGAGCCAATGTGCAATCATATGGTTTGAATTTACAAATCTTTACATGCTCCAAATGCAATCTCATGAAACAAAATACATTTTTAGATTTAATTGTACTGAATGACAGCTTAAGGAGACCCACTATAAAATCTGTGTACCCCTGTTTTCCCTGCTACCTGTAACTATTCCAACACTGCAACTTAGACAATTTTGCACGAAGCAAATTTAACCTTTTTTCTTTAATATAAAGATATTCAAAGTCAATGCTCGCCCTGGCTTTCCATTTAAAAAACAAGAAAAGAGAAAGACTGCATTTTGCCTACGAACAGAACCGAGAGGGTAACAAAGTTAATTATTTC
>VWZD01008642.1:67242-91985 GCA_013396695.1 Sakesphorus luctuosus
AAAAAAAAAAAAGGCAAAGCAGTTTGAGGAATTTAAAGTGTTTGCCTTCATATTTCCCTTTTAAAAACTTCTCTTAGAATATACAGCATGCTAATTGCTTTAGAAAATGGTTTCCCTTTCTGTAACCATTTATAAACACGTATACCTGCATGAAACTGCCCCAACTTCTCAAAGTTAATCCTGGGGTTAGCATGGTTCTCATGCTAATTAATATACCCATCTTACAGAAAAAAACATATAATATATTAAAATAAATAACTTTTCCAGTGTCAATTATGAAGATCTTGAGAAGCTCATACTTCAAGTCAGCCTTCATACCTTAAGGTGAAGTGCCTTTAAGCATTGCCTTTGAACAACAGTCTTTATTGCACTAAAACAAATTACACTGGTTCAAATGGAGGAGGTGGAGGAGAGGGAGAGAGAAAACTCCCCAGTTCTCTGCTCCAGGTAGAAGAAAAAAAGGCCCAACATTTCGTATTAATTGTTGGACACATGCTTTGCAATACTCTTTACTCAAATTTAATTTTAAAAAAAGCAACTTAAAATTAAGTAAGTAAAATTAAGTAAGATTTGCATTTAAATATTAGAGAGTACAATTTTCCCTCATTCAACTTAGTTAATGCACTGTTAGGCTATTTAGACAGTGTTCTATTTTAAAATTTTCCATTATGATAGATACACTTTTTCTTGTACTAGGACAGTGTCTAATTATTTTTTTAAGTATGAATGTTTCTAACAGGAAGTAGCACATCTGAAACTAATATAGAAGCCCCTGAAATACAGCATTAAATAAACATCCACGCTTAGTGAATACAAGCAATTCAGATTTCAGTTGTTTTCATTTTGCATCTTGCTCTTTTTCCAACACTAACATTGTGGAAATGACGGGTATGTATTTTTCTTTGCTTTTGTCGAACACGGAACTGGCTACAGAAATTATCCCCCCTTTTTCGGATAGAAGATAGAAAATAAACCACATAGTCTTGTTTCATACATAAACAGATTTTTTAGAGGAAACTATTCCAGTCTCCCAAATAGGGAGAAGTCCATCATCCTTGTATGCTGGAAACAGCTTTAACAATTGCTATAAGCAGAGAAATGGATAGTTGCAGGATAGAGATCTCCGCCCTGATTTTCCTGTGTGCATGTGTGTGTGTGTGCAGATGTGTGCATGCACACACACAGGACTCTTTCTTAGCTGTTTGTGGTGATGATTTAATATAGTGACTGGATAATGAGCTGTGCTCCCTGCAGCAAGTGAATCACCATTTAATGCTATTATCAACAGTTCATGACCCACCGGCATGAAATGTCAACCTGATTAATCTGAACACCACTGACCTCAGAGAGGAAAAGCTACCTTATTATCAGAATTTAATATATAATAAAACCATACACAGAATATAAATACCTGATCAAGCAAAGCAATTAAGAGCAAATCTACTTTATTTTGCTCTACTCTTTCTTTTAAATTTGCTCAGGCATAAATAAAAAAAAAAGAAAGAAACACTTTTTGTCTAGTCAAGCAGGAAGCAATCCATTAGGACCCATTATTTTGATGTACAGTGAAACACTTCAAAATGGCTGTCCAAATACAAACCCCAGGTTGATACAAATAAGAAAAAATTAGCATATGCTAATGTAGGATTTGCTACTGTCAATTCATATCAGGAAATGATCAGAAACTGTTCTTGCTTTTCTAAGGTCAATGAGGCAATAAAAATACCGACCTGCAAATACGAAACAGCTTCTATGAGTGATGCTGCACAGGTCATAGAAGAAAGCTACCTTAGCTTTGTAAGATGAATACACTTTGAGAAGATTAGAAACTTGTGCTGGTTACAATCATGAATTAAGGGCAAACCCCTCACAGTTTATTACATTTATAGTGAAAACTTTCGCAGCTCACTATCATGATACAGCCCTACTCAACACAATTTTTATAATTTTTATCTATTCTCCATGGAGAATAAACCATGAAAACATGAAAAAAGCCACCTTTCGCCAGTCACAACGATGTTAATACAATCTTGCTATATCTTCTCCGTATCTCTTTTTAATTTAACCTGGCTAGGAGCTTTATTAAAAGATGAAAAACTTTTCAGCCAGCTTGCCAGGGTGCTCTACATCAGAGTACATAAATAACCCAGAGTGAAGTTAGTAGGACTACATGGCATTTATCTGTCAAGTATTACTAACTGATACAAGCACAGTAACTACTACAGTTTATTGTTAAAACATAGTACAGCTACTTTTAAAATGAAAACCACAGGGGTTTCACCCCCTCACTTTTTATTGTTACCACCTGGTACTGAAAGGGCTAAGGGATTTTCAGGACAAGGGACTGGAGAACAAATGAGTGAAATCCACAAATATGCCCACATATGAATGGAATGACTGTGGGTGGGACGAGAACGAACACTCCAAGTACTGACTTATAACCACTAGCAGCCAAGGAAAGAGGAACATGTCAAAGTGGCTTGACTAAACCGTGGACAAAACATGAACCCTGATGTCTGCATTCCCAGTTCAGAGCTCTGCTGGAAATGTAAAGAAGAAATTCTGGACACTTAGGCAGGAAAGTATTTCATGCTGCCAGCACAAACACAAGTTTAAGTTTTGCTTTTCCATTCAGAAACAAAACAATTCTTGTATGCCAGTTGACTAATAAATGTTGGCTTGTTTCGCCAAGGCTGTGCTATGTAGCTGCAAATAATGCTAACTGCAGTGTGCCTAAATGGGTAGCCATTTAAAATCTCTTCTGCATCCCTCCTCTGAACACAGAAGGAAAGAGGGGTTTGCCATACAGTAGCACAGCCATAGTGTGCTCACTCTTAGAAACTTTATAATTAGTAATAGGAAGAGTTAACTCACAGAGGCTGTACTCAGGTGTCCACCCAGCACAAACTCTACACCTGTCCACTAGGATGCCCAAAATGTTTTCTGTTATTTGCAACTAATGACCACCTTTATAATCCTGGTGCTCTCTTACTTCACTGCAGACTAGTTCACTTAAGAGTCTTGCAGTGCAGTTAGATTGCATCTTCTGGTCTGCAAAAGCTATGCAGCCCATTCCTGTTATCCAAAGCTGCTTTGCCTCTGATTGCTCACTGTACACTCATTCTGTGAGCCCTTTTAGAGCCTAGGTTTGCCATACAGATCTTTGTTCTGTTGCAGTAAATCCCATTTTCCACTTTCGGCCCCTGGAGAGGAAGAGGAACAACAGAGTGGAAACTTGTTCTTCTCCTTTTCAAACAGCTCCTTGACACGACCAAAGCCCACTGATAGATGAGTCCATTCATACTAAGGTAACAACCTCCTCCACAGTCCTGACCGTGCTGAGTAGGTACTACAAATCTCATCAAGCAGCAGCTTCTGCATAAAACAAGGTGTCACTGATACAACACACATTACATAAGAGCCTAACCAGAATTCCCATGTTGGACAGACAGATTCCCAAACCAACTTAGAAATATTTTGAAGGTGGTGGTGACTTATCACAAGAGTTGCAAGATGGAAGATAGCATCGATGAAATTAGAGAAAAAAGGGACCTGCCAGTCTTGCCTAAAGGCAGGAAAATCACAGCAAAACAAATACAATTTTCCAAACCCTGTGTAGTTCAGTCTACTCTATTTACCTACTATGCTATTTTGTTTGGCTTTCACTCTTCCTCATTATAAGGAACATATGAGAATACAAAACAACAAAAACATGATGGAAAGTTTTTACTTGCAACTCAAGCATTGTCAATAAACTCAGTAAAACTGCAGGTATCAGCTCTAGAGGGGAGGTGTATGTACTAATCAAGCAGAGCTATCGGGTTTACAAGGTGGAGAGGCAAGGATGGAAGACAGAACTGCATCTTATCTAGAATATCATTAAAAGGAAGGACTAAAAAAGGAAGTACAGAAGCTACATGATTCATTAAGTTGAAGAAAAGAAGCAGTCATTCTTGAGGGCAAAAAATTTTCTCACCTTGAATCACATTTACTTTATATTTTCAAAATTCTTGGTTTAGAAAAATCAGACTGTATTAAAAATGCACTGTCATATGCACTGAAGAGATGTAATTATGGTTAATATTGAAGAAAGAAGAGAAAAAACAGTCCAAATCTTGCCATTTTCAAGTATTCTCTAGAATATTTTGGCATGCATGTAATTGGTTTGATAGATTCAGACTGTTTTTTCCTCCTCACTCACAAAAAATAATGAGAAAGCAAGGACCTGGAATACACAAAGTAATTTGGCTTGCTTTCTACTGGGTTTATAGCTATCTATAAAAGGCTCAAAATGTTCTGAAATGTTAGCAAAAGATAAAACAGTGGCTAGAATAAATTTTTTCAAGTATGCTTTTAAAAGCTCTTAAGTGAAAAGAAAAAGATACATTTGCCTTCTTAGGGAGATAACATTACAGTTTCAAATTAACTTTTTAAGCACCCAGGAATGTAGATGAAGACGGAACAGGACCTGTTTGATACAAACACAGAAAATAAGGTTTTTAAGAGGTTATTCTGCAATCTTTCTGTGCTTGCTCTGGTCTTATAATAAGTAATTAGGAAGCAATTTTTTTGCCTCCAAATCTAAACCAATCAGAGATTTGGACTTTCATTCATGATGAATTATAAGAAAAGCAGGAAGCGTAAGTGAACTAGAGCTATTTATTTCAGAATACAGACTTAATTCTAATAGACACTCTTAAAACAGTAAAGTTTTTCTAATTTTTGTGTTGTGCCTCTTCTCTTAGATTAGCTGGGGGATTGTGTACCCAAAGTCTGTCTCTGGATCTTGCTGTATGTTATTCATCAACATACTACAGTTCAGTGAGAACTCTGGTAAAGAAAACAGAGAAAAATTATCAGGTCAGCACTTAATATAAACTTTTTTGGCTACATATCCAGAGTCTCAGCAGGAGGAGAATCTGTGCTCTCTGTACTGAGAAACATCAAAAAGCAGCTTTGATGACACCTGCATCTTCCTTTTCTCAGAGAATAAGGGAAAGAAGGAGAGAAGACAGTAGTTTATTTAATTCTCTGTAATTTTAAATAAACAACTGCTCCAAATTTGAATTTAATACTCAAAATTATGTAAGAAATTAAATGCCTGAACCAGCTACTGAGCAATTGGCACAAAAGTAAAGTCTCCACACCAGAAATTACTAAAATTGGCACAGACTATACACAGACAATAATCAGATCTGGTAAACACAGTCTAACATTATGCTCTTATCACGGAAGGTAATCATACCTGCTACAACACTTGAAATATCAGCTCCTTAATCACTTTTGGCTAAGCATATAAGGTGCACTTTGGCATTACAATTCATTTTGCTGTGTGGGGAATACAGTTTTTCAGACTACATTCCTCACCTCTGTGCAGCCCTTATATATCAAGTACATCTCCTCACCCTGTGCAAAATACATACAAAAAAAAAAACCAAAAAGAGGAAAGAAAGGGGATCAGAATCACCTACAGGAAGCAAAGATACATAATTTACTTTTAAAAAAGGCTATTTTCTATCCTATGTCAGGGGTTAGCTAGAATTCAACATAGGAAGCAGTAAAATGATTATGTAAGCATCTCCAAACACTGCCAAGTTTCCCTTCTTGAGGTAGCTGTTCAATGCTTTGATTAGAGATTTGCACTATTGTGTCAGAAGAGACTGGCCTGAAGAGACTGGCCTATCAATTGTATTTGTCAATAATATTATATTTAAATTCATGAAAAAGAACCTTAAAGGACAAGTTGATGTCCTAAAAAGGACACTTCTGGAGTGAGATAAAAGGGCACTTAAAAGGTTTCTGCTCCTTTAGCTTATGGACTTAAAGGGATTATTTACACATCAGACTTCAAGTATGTAACCCCCTCAAAACAATACATGTAACAAAAACTCAGGGTGGCAAGGGAAGACAGTTTTGTTATGTTTTCTACATGCCTATTTTTTTAACCTGCTGGACACAAACCAGTGATTCCCTCATTCATCACTGCTGTTTGAACAGAATTGCTTCGAGTTTTCCATTCTACCAACCAAATCTTGTGAGTTTTATGTTGTGGCATCACAGGACTCAACAAAATTTATAACTTGTTATCTCAGCCTTCTTTGATGAATAGATAGAAAAATTAATTAAAAGATTTAAAGGCATTATTCCACTTCTTTCAAATTGAAGCTTTCTGTAAATTACTTGTTGCATGCTAAGCATTTATTATAGTCAATAAGAAAAAATACAAGTAAAAATGTCCAAAGCCTATAAAATAATGAAAGTGGTCTCTATTTTGACAATTTCTGTTACTCCTTTTGCATTCATACTGAATTTTTTTCAGAGAAAGAGCCCTTTCTGGACAGTCTCTGAGGTGGTATCAAAGTGCTCCTGCTTAAAAAACCTAAATGTATCCATCCCTCTGAACAGTGAAGATTTTGTTCTTATTTTAACAGTCTAATCTATCTCTCCTTGAGACAAAAGGGAACTTATGCATCCTGTCACAGAACAAGATGGATTAAACAGAGATATTACAATAGGACATTATACAGCTGATTCCAGACAGCGCTGCAGGGGCACCAGCATGTTAAACCCAGGGTGCAGAAGTTAAGGTGCAAATATGGCCTGTTTACAGAGAAATGGAATAAGGACCCAGCATTAAGCTAGCATGCTAGAGCAGACTCAAAGACTGAATGAACGGGATGCTTTGTGAGGGTGTTTCACACTGCTTTCACCAATACAGTTCTCTGTGCACAAGAAAACCCTTCCTGCTATCAAGTATCCTGAACTGAGCTGGGTATGACATTCCCCTTCATAAAAAAATCTTCACCCTGACTGAAGCCAGAGTGCAGAAGTCCAGGCAGGAATTCCCAGCCATCCCTGCAGAGACATGAACCATTAAATTATAGGAGTCTTACAGGGGGCATAAGAGAACCTTCAAACTATTAAGTGGGTAGGGAAGAATCTATGGCCAGGTTACTCTGACTTGAGAGTGGTAACAGAGCGTGACTAGAGCAGAATTAGCCATGATTGTTAAAGGTACCCAAGCTTTCAGAAGTCAAAGGTAGGGTAGGGACTAGATAAAGGTTGTGATAAGGGTGGTAAGTGACAAGACTAGAAGGCAGAAGTCTGGTAGTAGAATTTAAAATAAAAGAAATTAAGTATATATTAAATACTTGGAAGAAATTCTTTACTGTGAGGGTGGTGAGGCACTGGAACAGGTTGCCCACAGAAGTTGTAGATGCCTCATCCCTGGAAATCTCAAGGGCATGTTGGAAGGGGCTTTGAACAACCTGGTCTAGTGGAAGGTGTCCCTGCTCATGGCAGGTAGCTTGGAACTAGATAATCTTTAAGGTCTCCCAAATCAAAACATTCTGTAATCCTGTAATTGATGGGTTGGGTTTACAAAGGCTGAATGCTACTTGCCAAAAACAAAGGTAAGAAGCAATGGGTCTAATGTTCAGCTTTGACACAAAATTTTTCAGAATAAAGGTAAAAGTTAGGGCCACTGATTTGGAAGTAGACTAGTTGGAACTAGATTATCTTGACGGCTGCTCCCAATCCAAACCATTCTATGATTTGACAGAAGGCTATGGATGACTAACCATAAAAACAATCCAGAAAATGATACTTGAAGAACAGTAGAAAAGAGGTAGAAAAGAGGTCACTTAATTCGCCTTCCCAAAATTAAGAGACTTGGTGAAGCAGTAAGATCCTTAAGAAATTAGGATGGCTAGGGATAGCATATCCAATAAAAAACTACATTTAGTTCCTCCAGTTTGGGGGGCAGGGTTTGCATATATAAGAAAAAAATGGAATGTCCCAATCAGTAGCCTCTATGTTAGACAGCAGGCACCTTCTTGTTTTGACTATGTCACCTTGTAAACAGGGCAAAGCAACATCAATGAGGACAGAAATAATATGTGGATGAGAGTATGCAACTCCCGTTAGTGGTTTTATTACTGTCTTGGGAGTGGAACAACCTGGATTTTACACTCATGGGAAACAGAAACTTTCCCAAGTTTGGAAGGGCATCCAGAGTTTAAATTCAACAGCTTAATGCTTAAGTGACCGAGGCTCAGGGATGTTAGGAGTGAGCAGCTTGGAACAAGAAGGCAATAGATCTAATTTTTCACATCACTTCTTGGAGGATGACAAAGGATGGGATTTCCAGCATTATGCATGTTCTTTTCCTTCCTACACAAATAGTTATGTACACAAACCAAGTGAAACAGTTGTTGCCTCAATTGTTACTAATTGTTTCCTTTCCATAAACTGCTCCATTTAAGTGAACATGCTAAATCTAGTGGACAGTAATATTTGTATCGTTGCAAGGGACACAGGGAAAAAACCTCTAGTGTTTTGCCTTCTGCAAGTAGCAAGCCCATAAAAATGTATTTCTGTCACTGACTGGGCATGCTTGGTTAGATGCAGAAATATTGGTATTGAAACTAAAAACATGTAGAAACGAACATCAAGTAATAGATTGCCATACAAAATGCTGGAGAACGGGTTAGTCCTGTCCTTGTTAGAGGATGGAAAAAGCTTTCAGAAGGTTCACTCTCAGCGGTAAAGCAGCAGCAATTTAACAGAAGCAGGTTTCTGAAGCATTTTAACAACTCTCATTGGTGACTTGTTACATCTTACCACTGGTCCCTGCAGGTCCCGTACCCTGACAGGCAGAATGAAAAGATTCTCTAACGGGGCCACTGGCTGTCAGAAGCCACCAGCTGGCCTGCCAGGGCTCTGCAATTGCAGAGGCCAGCTGACAGTCTGGGTGTTGCTGACCATGCTGAGAAACGTGCCACCCAGCTGCTGTGTGGTCACGTCCATCTGGAGATCTCCAGCCAGACAAATCTCTGGGCCTGTCAGATCTCTTCAGCAAGCCTTGTTATGCAAATTCAATTACTCAAGTGTGCCCTATTACTGCTGGCTAACTGCTCCTAGAACCAATCTCACACTGACAGTCAGCTCACATTTTTAGCCACCAAAAGTACCTCATTTATTCTTGCTCAACTATTCCCTTGTATCATTAAGGCAAAACAGACAGAGTCCATAGTACTGTAACCTCTCTGCAGTGGGTTACTATTCCTTGCAAAGAGCTTAGAGAGAAATTAATTTAAAAACATACAGCATCTAATCAAACATGAGTTAAAGCCACACCATCTACATAATTTACCACTAGAAATGGGAATTATAAAACTTTGATAGAATGCTAGCTCATCTGACTAGTATTTTAAAAGGCAAACGAATAAACATGAAACAGAATATTCTAGAAAGCTGTGAATTGTGTTTGCGGTATTTGCTTTAACACAGGGATACAGGTAATGAAAAGCAAGATTTCTCATTTTAACTAGCGCACTGGTGTTTAGATTTGTTAAACTAGCAGGCGTGCTGCAGCAATAACCATACTTTTATCACATATTCATTTACTAAACTTAACTTAGATGCAGTCTGCACTATTAGTAGTTTCCCCTGATGCAGAGATGTGAAAGATTTTACTTATAGAACTCTTCATGTAAGCACAAAACTGTAAAATAGAAAAGTTTGATGAAGATATAGAAAGGAAAAGTTAAGCATCGTATTGTTGATTTGCTCAGAATACAAAAAAAACTTTCTGGTCAAAATATCATTGTGAAACTGCATGCCTTCATTCTAAAAAGTTACTCAAAAGCTGACATATGAAACATTAGCAGCTAGAACACTTACCTAGAATGAACTAGTCTAAGTATCTGTATCTAGCATTTACGACAAAATATTTGTGTTTCTCAAACTGAAATACTGTTGGTGAACAAGAATACTGGAGAGGTTTCCTAAACAAAGAATGCAACTGCAGTGACTACAAGGCTACTGCATTGTCCCTTAGCTAGATCAATATTCAGTTTCTTTTGCAACCAATTCAGCTCTCAGGGAAGATGATAACAAATCAAGTCAAGTCTCCCAAACATAGTTCTCTTTTGTCTCATAGGAATGAAGTTGCCTTTCTAAGTGTAGATTCATCTTTTCAACCTCTTTCGACAGCAAGTTTCAGTAAAGAGAGAAGGACGGGGGGAGATTTACTTAAAAACCTTACCATTTACCCTCAGAAAGTTTTCTCTTCCAAAATAATTGCTAAACAAAATTACAAAAAATCAGTGTTGGAAGGCTGTAGGGAAAAACACTAAGAGGAATTGTAAGACTGTGAGTTGATTAATGCCTACGAGTCTAAGCTTTTGTGAAGGAAGATGTGAGTCAAAGTTCGGGAGAAACTGGAAAAATGGCACGGCACACTGTGCTGGCAGAACACTTGGCATGAGTGAGGGAGATGAGAAGAGATATTTGAGAGAGAAGCATTGTTGTGTTAAGTCTTGAAAGGGGTAGATAGGCAATGCAGACTGAGATCAGAAACCAGGAAAAAGATTCCATGAACACATGTACAGCAGGCTGCAAGAAATGAAGACTTAGGTGAAAGATAGTTTCAGGGAGATAAAGGATCAGGAGACACCAAGAGGAAATTAAAATATGCAATTAGCCAAGGCTGGAGGTAACTGGGTCATGAAACATGATCATGCCAATAATAAGGGAAGATTCTCAAACAAATCTAAGTGAAACATCTGTAATATTTAGAACAGACCCAATTTCTTGGAAAAAGAGGAACAAAAGTCAAATATGATAGTAGGACTGGAGCATGAAAGAGAGAAGCACTAGTGATGGGGAAGAACATGGTTGACTAAAAGTGTGCAACAGCAAAACCATTTTAAGATTGTCAAATGGTGGGAGGGAGATGGAAAGACATTTATGTAAAACAGAGAACATGATAAAGCAAGCAAGATACATATGCAAGTACATCAGAAAATGGATGTTGGAATTAATAACAAAAATGTTACAAACAGAAAAAGTAAATTTGAAAGAGTCTCAAGTTTATTTTTCAATTTTTATAAAGGTACACAAATCCAATTAAGGTAACTTAAGCAAAAACTTAACAGCCTTACTGAAGGACCTAAATGGTGTAAACAATCTCAAAGAAGCCAGAAAGATAATCATTCCAATAGAAAATTATTTTTGCTGAATTGGGCAGGGGTAGATGGGAAAAAGAGCAAAAGAAAAGTATAATGGAAATGCACACTATTGGCACATCTGGTTTAGATTTAGCAGCACGGCTTTTGAAGGAGCTTTAAGAGCCTCATTCCTAATGAAGCCAAAGATACTCTGGAAAAGTTCTGCTTCCTTGAAGCAATCCTGAATTACACCTTCTAGACAAAATAATATGGATAGTTCTGATGACACCACCCTTAAACTATTGGTCTTTGAAAAAAACAAGTTGAATTTGCAACAGAATTTCTCAAGCAATAATGCAAATATTGTTGTCAGACTCAGGTTATTCTTCTCTATTTATGTGACATGAACATTTATTTATTACAAATCAATATAAACTATATAAAAGGAAGTTAAAAAAGCAGTATTGTCCCACATTCCATTGGCAAAAAAGACATGAATAGACAAAGCCAGACAGGTATTTCAATAAAATGAAGAAAACGTCAGCTAACTCAGTCACTTGAGATACTTTCAAGATGACAGGATTCCACCACTTGGTATTATCCAGTACTGAGCCATCCTAACTTTATCAACTAGTAATTTCACTTTCGGTATTCCTTAGCTGCAGAATTGACAGCAAATCTCCTAATAGTTCTGTTTCTTGGTAAGAAAAAGAATATAAATACTTCCCACTAAGAAAATGAATACAAGTAGACATTGAAAAATAGTTCCTTTAGTTGATTCTTTTATCCGAATCTACTGATCCCTTCCAGGAGTAAGATAAGATGCACTGCATAGGTATTTTTTAGACCAAGCTGTAAAAGCACTGCAGTTTTCCTTCAAAAATGCCAAAGAAATCTTAAAGTCTGTTCATGCAGTTCTCACAGCAAGTTTTATTCCTGCATTATTCAGGATTCTGCACCGAAGTTTTGTATGAAACATCAACTTTAAAGCTGACATGGTTCTCTAAAACTGACTGAACAACTTATTGTCCCCTACACATATGTTCAAAAGTTCTGGAGTTGAGATATTTTTTTCAATCTGAAATGCTGAAATCCTACATGAGAGTAACATGAAAATTATTTATTCTTAACCTCTGTCATTTCTTAGGTGCCTGATGCAGTGATGTATGAAAATTTACGTGCCTCCTAGATTTTCGTTTAACCATGTCTAATGAAGACGTAGGTGTGTTCTGACTTAACTCTGACTTAATTCCTTAATTCAGTATATTATGACTTAATTCTTTAATTTAATTCTAACAAGCTTCTGTGCTAAATGATAACTTAAACCAGTGTATTCATTTAACAGATTAATACCGCACTGCTAGTTTTTAACTTGTTGCCTTAGAATTTGGTTGAGTGTCCCCTCACCATCATACCTTGTGAGAAGGCAAACGGTGTGCCAATGTATACTTCCATTACTACCTACTTTCACAGATTAATTTTATAAAGGAAACTATTATAATTTTCATCCTTTTACTATGTTTCAAATTCCTTTTCAAGATTCTGAAAGTGTCTTCATCTTAGCTGCATTCTTGTGAAAACAGTGCAACAAGAATACATGAGCCATAAAGCTGTGTGGCAAATCACTTATTTCTATACTGGGTTTATGTTTTAATATAATTTTTTCAGACCTGCTTGCCATAAACTCTAACATTTATTTGTCTTGTATATTGATCCACATTAAGCAGAAGCTCTCACTAATTAGCATACAAGAATATACAATGAAAGGCTGGAAAAAAAGGAAATGTCTTAAGTGCATTCAGCTAATTAAAATCAGGCAGCAATGAGGAATTAATCAAGTGTCTTTTCCTTAGTGAGTCCCACTTTATATTTATCAACACTGAACTGTATTTGACTCCACGCTGCTTGACCACATATTTTAATTTGTTGCCTTTCCATTAAATCGAATGTACTTTTGCCATCATAGCCCCAAAAAAGCCAATGTATTGTGGTATTTTCTACTCTCAAGTGACCACAACAATTATTAAGGACCAGTAAAAGATATAAATTTTTTTTTCTTCTTTTCCAGATAATAAATTCCCAATGTGGAGATGAAATTGTTAGAGTGGGAAGGAACTCTTACCACTCATAATATTTCTGGATTTATTGAATGGCAGGAGGTAGTGAAAGGTGCAGAACAGAAAATAATAAGATAGCTGTAGTTTCCCTGTTCTGAAAGCAGAGACAGATCTCAGAGAGATTAAGAGAAGTAAATCACTCATTAGATAAGAATCGGCTCACTTAAGACCACTGCCACTGATTAACACGCATTTTAAAGGGTTTAGAAGAGAAACGTTTATGTCTAGCAAGAGCTGCCATAAAATATTTGGTCCTCTCCTTTTGTAGTAATTCACTTTGGCTACCCAGTCTGCTGCACTTACTGATGGCAGCCACGGTTTTTCCTGGGCTCACTGGAATACTGTGTAGAGAGAAAAGATCCTTTGCACTGAACATAGTTTCTGCATGGTGTTGAGATCCCTTCAATATCAGCTGTTTGGTGTCTGCTGCACCCCTCCCACATTCCCAGCAAGCATTATAACTCTTCTCAGAGACTGCTCTCATAAAGGAATTATGTATACATGACCTTCAGCAACTTTCAAGTTCTCTGAAAACTGAAGTGGTCAAGTAAAAAATATAATCAAGGCAGAAACAGAAGGATGTCTATGACAAGTGTTCACCTTGTAAAGACACTGTGACAAGTAATTTATTCCAAAACAGATGGGAGCTGTTATTTCCATACAGCAAGCTTTCATCCAACTTGTACTAAATCCCACAAATACTGTAAATCTGCAAGATTTAATCACATGTGATCCAAGCAAAAGAATA
Organism: Sakesphorus luctuosus; assembly: GCA_013396695.1. Classification (NCBI taxonomy): domain Eukaryota; kingdom Metazoa; phylum Chordata; class Aves; order Passeriformes; family Thamnophilidae; genus Sakesphorus; species Sakesphorus luctuosus. Next base: position 81,060 of record VWZD01008642.1, read on the forward strand.
AATAGTAAACACTTCTCAGCATTTCAAAGATATTTGCCAAAAGATGAACTGTAGATGTGAGACTTTGGAAAGAAAAAAAAATTGCAGATATAGGCAAGGACGTGGCCTAACAGAGGTACCTGTAAAGTGGTGGCAATGGACAAAAATTACTGGACAGTGCAGTTAAGAAAGCAAAAACAAATTTACAATGGCTCCTTCCAAAAGACAGAAAAATCTCTAATATGCAAAAGAATTGGAAGTTATTCCCTCCTGTATCATCAGGTGAACACAGAAAGACTTTTTTCTTTACATTTTCCCCCATATAATTTGATTTTTACATTTACCTTCCATTCCACCACATAAAAAGAACACTAAAAAGACTTAAATGTACACGCATATTCATTATGGGCGTATTGCGGCAAATTTTTCTAGGGATACAGACTTTACTACAACAATGAATATATAATATAAATGCACACTAATGATGTAGATCTGCCTGATGAAATTCTGAACTTGACTTACTTTAGTCCCAAACTTTTATTTGTATAATTTTGACACACTTCTATCGCCACATTATTACTTTGTAAAAGGAAGTCTGGGCAAGAAACACCTACATGGACTCTCTACATGGATTTTTCATTTCTTTCAGTTCTGCCTTTTGCTTTTATATTTATGTATTATCAAGACTGGATAGTAGAAACTTCATAATAAGACCAAATGATTTTCCATTTTTTAACCACGTGCCAGTGTCACATTTCTGTGATTTCTGCTTTGAAAATGTCTACAGCGCAATCTGCATTTCACATCAGACAAACAAGCCAACTACAAAAGAAGTTAACTCACAAATTCTAATTGTACAACCAGAGCAACATAAAGTTCCTGATGCATTTAGTTTTCTCATGAAAATTGTAATTTTGATCAAGATAGAAACCACAGAAGAACAGACATCCAGGCACATGGGAGCATTACTGGGAGCAACAAGTGTGATCACTACCTTGATCGAAAATTACAAATGATAAGTCACCCAGTTGTGAGGCTAATGCCAAGTATAAACACAGCTTTCCAATCTCATTCATGTTCTCTGGAACAACAATTCCTGTCTGAGGTCTGAGGTCTCTTTATGCTAACTAAACCTAAGAAATCTGGATTTAGCATTTATTTTTGTTGTTTGAGCAAAAACTACAAGTCACACTTTTCTCTGCAAGGTTGTGTTGGCAAAACCTGATTTGTATTTCAATCATTTAAAAGGCACAGTTAAGTAGGAAGATATAAGTGAAGTCACTATTGTTATAATTCCAAGTCCTGACAAGCTGTATCTTCTTCATGGCAAAGAAAACTCTTTGTTTTGTCACTGATCCCAGCATCTGCTACTGATTTTTGATGAACTGTAGGAAAGAAGTCATGAGCCACAAAACCTGTAAGTTAGGAGACAAGCATGGAAAAAAATCTGTAATATGAGGAATGAGAGATTGTGGTAAACTAGAGAGATGACTTGATATAGAATTGCAAACAGGAGCTTGGGAGGAGGAAAATACAGAGTTACAACGAGATCAAGGAGACCTAAGTTACAAATAGGAAATCCAAGGAGACCAAGAAGAGGGATTTATACAATAGGAAATGTTTCTTGCATGTAAAACCCCTTTCCCTTGAAACAGCACACTGGAGGAAAGTAAGATGATGCCATTTGGCCACCTGGTCAAGGCAAGGAAGAGTGGGGCAACAGAGGGCTATCATTAAAGAGGTCAAGAGACATGTACAATTAAACCATCAAAGTGACAGCTATACCACAGATAAGATAACACAGTAGAAGTGAGGGTGGAAAAAAAGGATGGTGGATCACAGAATTTAATCTTGGGAAATGACAGACAAGAACTTTCTAGTCATAATTTTCAATCATTCTGGATTAAGAAAGGTTCCTTCTGGCCCCCTGAATGGCTTCTTTGAATTTTCTTTGCAACATGTTACAAGTAGCTTTTCCTCTCTGGCTGCTTCCACCCTGCTAGTGGAGTACAGCCTTACTTCACCAGTTTCCAGCAAAATGAAATCCTACAGTAGGCTCAGCTTCAAACAGGAAGTGCTGTATTCCATTTCTTGCTGCCTAATACACTCCCTTTAAAGGTTTTGCTGATCACACAGACTGTGTATGGGTCATAGGTTTGGAATAGCAGTACCACACAACAAATCACGTGTTCGTCTTCTGTCATTCTTCCCAAACCTCGACTGCAACAGGCCCACCATAATGGTGATCTGATACGGTCCCTGTCATAGAGCAGCCATCTCTCTCCTTTTGTACTGTCACCCTGTCCCTTTGTTTCTCTTGATCAAACCCTGGTCCCAGCTGTATTAACTGAGGGATGTATTCAGAGGAACAGCTGCCCTGGCCAGTTCCCCAAAGCCACACCAGATACTCTAACAATTGTGGTGAGTGCAAGAGGACAGTAACTATTAGAATAAACACTCTCCACCACTCCTAGCAAAGACAGAGATGGAATTGGAAATGAATGTTTTATTAATTACTTATTTCCCTTGATTCTTGAGAGTAATATTCCAAATCTGCCATCACATTGAATCCATTTCTCTCATGTTTAATGACTGAAAGTTGATTGTGCTAGTCTTGGTGATAAGGTAGAGACATTGCCAAAAATGGAACCCTCAGGAGTGTTTCCATAAAGACTTCCCCAGCTACCAGAGACCCGAGCAGGTAAACTTGGGTAAAGTCACCTGAACTCTTACAGCAAAACTGTGTGTTAATAAAGAAGAGTGCTTGCACATTAGGTGGTCTGGAAATGCCATCACATCTCAGGGACCAGAGTGAAATATTTCTTAAGATTTATCACCCCAGTGAGTCACAACATTCAACCAAAAAGTACTTCTCCAGCAACAGTTCCAAATCCCTAAAGCACAGGTTTTCTTTACTGGCATCTCCTTCAGTAATCTCCATATCTACGCATAGCACTGACTATATTAAGATGAAGAGGCATATAAGCTCCTTCCTACAGATCCACTGGGAAGATTAGTTCCCATGAGAACAAGTTGTACTGATGTCATCAAACCAGAAAGACATACTCTTTCATCAGAAGGTATGCAAAACCATCTCTATGTTCTGTATTTCAGCTCTGGAGCTGGAGCGGGCCCATGAGTTTAATCCTTATCTCCCACTACTCTTTGGCCTTTTCAGTGAATAAGGCAGCTCTAGCCATTTACATAAGATGTTAAATGACATTCTTTAAAACTCTCACTCAAACAGTATTTATAACCTGTAGGAATGCCAATGAAACAGCACAGGCTGAAGCATCAGGAATATGTGAATGGAATCACAGAACAGCATTTGATTTTTATTTATTCTTGACAATCACCCACCTTTCTCAAAGTTAAAAGGAGGTAAACAGAACCAGTGCTCTAATTAAATACAGCTGACCGAAAATAAATGCCACTACCAACAAGTATTTACCTGAAGAACCTGCACTCCATGGCATGAGTGCAATAGAGGAGACAAGTAGAGGACAGTATCAGAGCTACCATATCCTGCCAAATCTCTGGAAGCAGAACGTATACACACAGTGTGCTGCTAGTCAGACGTTTGCCAGTCTGTGAGGCTTTGGGCACACTGTAATAACACACTGCAGACACAAATCAGGCCAGAATTCCCATGTCACAGAAGTGAGGTGGTGACAAAGAAAGAGCAAGGTCCATCAGGGCCACAGAAGAAAAATCTCCACTACACAGCACAATGCAGAAACTCCAACAAATACCAAAGACATTTGAAAATTAAGTACCAGTGTAAAATACTGTAAACAACCATTCCCATTCCTCTCCCAATAGTACCCCACTGTATTAGTCCCTCTTGACTCAAGCTGATTTCACCTTCTTTACATTTTTTTCTAGTGATATTCTCAGTTGAGGATTTAGCTATCCAAGAGATATTCCCTTCCATTAATAAATACAGCCTCTGACAAATACCATCTACTAATGACCAACAGTAGATATATGTATGCAAATTATGGATACTGTATGGCAGTTACTCCAAGATTATGGATTCTAATGCAGTGAAAAGAAAATAAAGAAAATCATATGAAGTCATCCACTAAATACAATGCATTCCACACAAAACCAGGTTGTGTGGTTCTCTCCACATATAAATAAAAATAATCCCTTATAAACTAACTGAGCTTCAAATGAAGACATTCATTGTATTTGCTGCTTTAAAAACAAAGCAGAAGCAGATCCATCACAGATGGACAGGGGAGTTTTGTAATACTGAAATTAGGCCTAAGGATTTACAGCTCTTATGCCTCATGTATTGTTCACTGTCAGAAAATGGCTTGACTATCTGACCTGTAGCAAAATACACTGGCACTGCTGGTTGGAATGGTAACCCATTTGTGTGTGTTGCAGACAGTGTTTCTGCTAAGCACTTTTCAAAACAGATTGTTAAAATCTTTCAACTCTAATTCAGTCAGAAACTAATAAAATTTTTGATTTTTGATACCCTATTAGGAGTGTTTCCACATAGCATTTTTTAAAAATACTATTTTTATTCGACTTATTGATTACACATTTGCCAGTTCATGAAAAAAGTTACTCCTTTGTTCATTCACTCCTAGAACACAATGAGGTCAAATATTCAGTATCGATAGCTTTCTTGCATTCCAGCAGACTTCCAGGCCATTGGTTTAATTTTATATGGCCACTTAGTATCTTCTAACACTTAAAAGCATCTTCAACACAAGTTATTTTGATTTCCACATGATATTGGCAGGATAGCAAGGACTCTTCTTTTACAGATCATGTATAATTATGTGAAAAGTACTACAGAACACAATTTGATCTAATTACACTTGCTTCTCAGAGAGCAAAAAAAAATGCAGCAAACTAAATTTCTAGGGAGAGATAACAGAGCATATTTCTTTAATATCTTCATGTTAAGAGGGTTACTGAAGTATTCCTCAACATATGTAAAATTGTGGTTACAGTGCCATAAATTCAGTATGTGGGAAGTGTTGGTACTAATTACTGGTATAGAACCTTGACATTAGACATTGCAAAAACCAAGCATCAGCTAGACTAGCTCTTTGACAGCAAAGAGATAATTATTAGGCTTCCACTCTTAAAGAATTCCCAGGACTTATTAATGCCAGCACACAAAAATCCCCAATCAAAGAATAATAGAAGCTTTTTTCCTTGTGATAAAATGACCTGCCTCTAAGAAAAAGATTACATATGGTCAGGCAATAAAAGATCCACTTAACAAATGCTTTGCCATGGGTTTGCTATAGATGTTCTAATCATACCATAATTTTTCACTTTCACACAAGCATTCAAGGATGTGATTGACCAATATGTCAACAGCTCACTGAAGCCTGCAGAGCTAGAAAAAGAACTATACTGCCTATTTACTTTTCTTTGGCTTTGGCATTGGCATTGTCTATCCAAACAGTCAAGCCACCAAATTTGTGGCTGAATCCATGCAGTGAAAACCAAATGTGCAAAGAAATTACAGGATCAGGCATCAATGTGCCCAAATTCTGGATGCCAAACACAGCTTGGCATGGAAAATCCATTTTCAAAACTACTTAGAAAATGAGAGTCTTAGGTCCTCCAACATGTATCTTTGGATCCCTGGCACTGTTTAATATTTTAAGACCAATTCTGAGACTCTCAGAATTGTTATGTTTTAAATTTCCAACAATGCATCTAGGTCACAGAGTTCACGAAACAAGACACAGAACTTTCCAATCTATCATACCTCACAAATATCAGGACTGGCTAGAAGAGTATTTCTACAGAGTTTTCATTCTTTCATGTGCTCCTTTTCCCTAGAATTTTGATGTATAACTCTGGTATCTGTATCTGAACCTCTGCACACTGGCTACCAACCTCTTTGCTGGGAAGACAGCATATCACTGAAGCTGGTTTTCCAGACAAGGGTGATGGAATCTCCATCCTTGAAGGTTTGCAAGACTTGGCATAACAAAGCCACAGCCTGTATCACTGTATCTTGGCAACAGTCTTGCTTCATGGGAGAGTGTGGACTAGATGACCTCCAGACGCCCCTATAAACTACAGCTTCTCTGAAAATGAGACACCAGGACAGTAGGCTGCTATTTCCTTCCCAGTGACTGACAGAAATATCCCCTTTAATAGACCAGATTTCAGAACAGGTCTGGCATGCCAGAAGCACTCTGGGATGCGCTAATGAATATTGCTTTCTAGATTTTGTAGTTTTGTGCAATGCTTTCTGAAGCTGTTTGTGCCTATGGATAGGCCCCGAGGAGATAATATGCTTCACCCAATAGGTCTACAGTTTTTCTAGTGGCCAAAGCAAGTTTAACCTTAACAAAGCTATTCCTTTATGGCATAACACAACACACTCATTCAGACAAACTCCTCCCACAAAAACAAGATGTAAAAGCTTCCCTTTCTTCATTTGGAGAGCAACATAAACCCTTGGCATTTTGAGTTCATGAGTACAGAACTCTCCAAGCCAGCACCTGTATGCATACAGTCCCCTCTCTTCCCTGTGACCACCTTCCTGTTTCCAGTTAGTAACTCTGGATCCGTCTTAACTACAAGGAAGACACTTCAGCTTTTTCTCGGGCAGTCTACGGTCCACTAGTGTCACACTCTTCCCCCAGTACTCATGACAGCATTTTCTGCTTAGGTATCTTCTCTAGAGTACACCTCCCTAGAAGAGCTGCATGCTTCAGAGACTATATGAAGAAAACCACAGGAAGCAAACTGGCATCTTCAGCATGCTGCTCTCGTTTTTAGAAAAAGCTTCCCCAAGAAAAGTTGAGTATTCCCTGCTCCTCAAGGAATTTTTGGAAAAGGTTTTAGGCTGAGCTAAGACTTTTAGGACAGTCCTATTTCTGCTTGCTTTTTGACCTCCTGCCTTTAGAGAATGTTCCTCCTACGGAACAATCTCCAACCTTACTTGCCTGTCTGCTTTTAGTGGGAAGCACATACCTTTCCATCCTCATTTTCTTTCAGCATACACATCCACACCCCCAGTCATTCAAATTGGGCTGTTAGAAGGAAACCACATTATTCAGTTGCTCATTGTCTTTCAGGATCTACACCTCTCTCTCAGTTGCTATCTTGTAGTTGCATTCCATGCATACCCTGGATAAAGTACTGGTTACTCCTACTCTTGGAACTCTTCCTGTAGATTACTCTTATTCTATTGATCTGCAAAGGATACAGGTTATTTTCATAACATAGGACATATGTGTGCCACTCAAAAGAAAAACAAAATTAACAGATGAACATAGACACAGTCTAGAGGGCAGTGAGACAGCCTTGAAACCACAAACAAGACTGTAATAGAACTAGGTTTTATTATTTAATACTTAACAAAGCGGTTTAATCTAATGAAACAGATGCAAATGCTGGTTATTTTTTCATCAAACCCATCAAAATTATAACAAGTTTCCTGCAGTGATACAGAAAAAATATTTTTTTAAAATAAAAACAAAACTACTTTAATCTAAAATGTTATAAAATCTGCCACTATTAAAGAAGGCAAAGTGTTGATATTATATTTAAAACAGATCACCCTCATTCAACACACTCTGTGGAACCGACAAAGAATGTCAGTTTTGTAAAAAATAGTAACGAATACTTTTCCCACTGTCTTATATGATAAGAATCTGAGATTCCTGGAATACTATACATTATAAATATATTGTTAATATATAGTGTCGGTGGTATCTCAGTCTTCTGAGGGCTAGTGGTGCTGCAGCTTTTAACAATCAAATGATTTTACACAGATACAAAATTTGAGATTACAACATAATTAAGTTACTGATAAACTGAAAATCTATTAATTCTCCTTTCTATAAAATTTCAATGGTAGCAACAAAAATTATTCCACTACATGATCATTAATGCAATAGAAACAATTCAGCAGGAAGGTAAGCTGTATGCTAGTACAGATACTGTCATTTTATGGCTTCAATACATATTTGTGTGAAAGGCTGAATGCAGTAAACACATCAGAGAATATCTTACTACCCAATAATGCACACAGTCAGCTACCTCATTGGCATTATAAAATGGTTATTTTAAGTTCTTGTTGTTGTAAGGAAATTTTACACTTTTTGTTGTTCATTTTATTGGGCCATTCTGATATGTAAGGTTGGGCACTGTAAGATAAGAGAAAAGAACACAGATATAAATGTGCACACACACACTATTTAACATGTCATATCTACTGCCACCTAAAAAGTATACAGTCCATAGATGAGAACTTAAAACAGTTTATGTACACTATTATTTGCTTTAAATATTATTTCTGAAGTCATTAAAAAATGTCAAATTAGAACAAGCAATGATGCACTTAAAATTTCAGGACCAAATGTTCTCAGCCTGCTGGCTGCCACTCTATTTAGTAGGTGTTTTATTTTTAAGAAAAAAAAAAGCGACCAAAGTATTTGTATCAGCCACAATGTTCACAAACCATCCAAGGAAAAAAATGCATGCTCTTCCAGGACGTGTACTATTCCTCCATTAGAGAAAATCCCTTGCCTGCTACTCTAACAAGTTTGGGGGGGTTGGGGTATTTTTGGGTGAGTTTCTTCTTGAGGGATTGTCTAGTTTGTTTGTTTGTTTTTTGTTTGTTTTGTATGGGTTTTTTTCAGCAAATAATTTGAAATAGACAACCAAACACACACATGAAATGCGTTCTCTTCCTTCCTTCTTGTCCAATAAAGTGGGCCACAAGAAGACCATGAAAGAATTGGGATTTTATCTTCCAGTTGCTCTTGGATAGTTTTTATTCCAATAGCAATGTTTTCCTTGCTGCTCAACTTTGCAACCACTTGTTTCACAAATACTCCAGCCTACACCCCACTTCCTCACAGAATAGTTTGTCTTATTAGTTACTCTGTGCCCTGGCAGGGAGTTCTGCAATGTCGTCACACTTTATCTGGTCAGGCACAGCCCTGAGCAAAGGTACAGGTGTAACAATGAGAGAATGACTTTTGAAAGTGTAACAGGACTGACCTTTGAAAAGTTCCTACACTTCTTGAAGACATCGTTCCTAACTGTTCTCAGTCCTGCTTCATTAGACTTTCTAATCTCTTTACTTACCTATTTTATACTCAATTTATGAAAATTGTAATTCTCTAATCCCAGAAAAGGCTGGGTAAATACGATGTTCCATAATATCTACTTGAAAAGCGTGCCAGTGTTTTCTACAGAAACAGCTTAAATTTCTTCCTCTACATTTACTTCCAAGCAGGTATGAGCTGGAACATAAACCAGAGGTTAGCAGTTTCATGTGTCTCTTTACTTTGCACTAACCAGTGCAAAGTAAAAAAAGAACTAGTGTGAAAAAAAAGAAATAAAACAAAAAAATTGTTATTTTAGTAGTACATCCAGTACATCTGCTACAAATCTGAGACTTTTGGGGAATACACAGACAGCTTTCCCCCTAAAGAAAAGGTCTTTCTGTACTTTTTGAAAATTCATGAAGGGTTATAACAAAATATTACTAGGAACATCAACTTCAAAAAATTGTACGTGTAGTCACACCCTTTCTACACATGTAGACGCATCTTAAAAAGCCCCCAACTTTTGACAGTAAAGTAGACAAACATTTTTCAAATTTTCTAAACACCACATTGCGTATTTAAGCACTTCCATTTTTACTGACCGAAGCTAAAACCATTTACAAACAGAAGGATGAAAAAACCCCAAATGCCTACGTAGGAAATAACTCTTGTAAAGTTTAAAGGAGTAAATACAAAAATACTGTAAAATCCAGCCACTCTAAAATGACTGTAGCTGTAACTGATTATAGTGATTGAACACTCCTCCCATTATACACTTCCACTGAACTTTCTATTTTAAAAAATAAGTTTCTCAAAATGCTTTTAAAATGGGTAAAGCAATACACAACATTGTCATAGTTTTGACACAGGGTGTATACACACACACATTACCCAGGTCAAATGAAAAGTCACAGAGAATTCTGTTTTTGAAGCCATTAAAAGACATTTTATTACTTTGTTCTTATCCTTTCTGCCCTTGCTCCCTAATTTTTATCTAGCTATCTCGAGCTATACATTGGATCTTAAATGGATACTAATCATTCTACTCTTTCTTCTTTTTTCCAGACATTCTTGGTTTTCACTTCTGTGCTGTGAGTCCCATAGCAGCACTCAGCAGCAGTGGTGTCACACTGAACTGAACCAGTAGACAAGGAATCAAAACTGTGTTATGGAGAAACAGGTCTATAACCAAACTGCTTCAACTTAGAAAGATTCTTTCCTCAGCAACCATTATTTTTAATGAGGCCAGTTTACTTTAGGAATCTTGGCAAAACTCAGTCATTTACTCTAGTCCTAGAGCAACGTCTGCAGACTGGGCAAACATAAAGATTACATGCAATGTAAAATCTGCATGTGCACATCATTACACCAAAAATCCATGATGTGCTGGGAAAGAGGCCTGTCAAGCTATCATGTCTGTTAATGAAAAGAACAGTTTCGTTCCAAACCAGTCTACTGTATCAGATTTGACAGAACAAGTGTTAACTAAACATCATGCATAAAAGCTTTGATGAGAAAATCTAACACGTTAAACTAAGAAACAGCTCAAGGACAGCAGGAGGCAATTCCAGAACACAGGCGCAATCTATAAAGGCAAACTACCAAAGCTTTTTGATGTTAAGTAAGTAGCAATATCAGTATACAACAAAGCTTAGAGACAGACTTGTATCAAGTTTAAAAGTTTAATATCCAGGGTCAAAAGCCTCAATTACCTATTCTACTACTACTTTTCTTAGTGAAGAAATCAGTATTAAAGTGTGATTTACTGAAAGCATTATCTAAATTATCACATGGAGGTTTTCTTATTCCCTTAGTACCTGAATTTTTAGCATCTCGGTAATGCTGCATCTCAGATACTCAGACTACAGCAAAACATGTATGTTTGAACTTTGAC